>VUQS01028169.1:0-21734 GCA_015108495.1 Heterochromis multidens | reverse complement strand
AGTTGCGATAAAATAGCCTGATGCAAATATAAACTGCGCAGCATTTTAGGCCTATAAGCTCTGAGCAAATACACAGAGGAGTTAGTGACCACCAAGAATTCATCAGTGCATGAACGTGTATCTTTACAGATGGATAAACGATGCCCTTAAAACCCGTAAATCTTTTGCGACAGTCCAATTCAGCTTACTGTGATTAATAACATGAGTTTATGCCATGTGGGAGGCATCCCAGTGTGAAAAATGAGAATCTATTGTCCAAGTTAACAGGTTTCGTTTACATCTCTGCAAGAAAAAAAAAAAAATGCTGCCATGAATACCAGAGCTGGAAGCATTTGGCAACATGTTTAGCTGTTTAAAGCTGCACGGGACCGTTTTTCTCCTCCGGTTTCAACTTGGAAGGCGAAAAGGAAAAACAAGAAACAGGGAGAAACATTTAAAACGGTGCTCTACCCATCAGGATAGATGATAGTCCATTTGATTTACGGCCTTTTATAGGAAACAGAGCAGGCTAAATCTGGAGTGTGTGTGTGTATATGAACGTGTGTTTGCGTGTGTGTGTGTGTGTGTGTGTGTGTGTGTGTGTGTGTGTTGGGGGGTGGTGGTGCTACTGTAGCTGCTGCTGTTGCTGCTGCTGCTGCTGATCTTTGGCTGATCAATACAGAGGAAAGATATAAGCTGCGAAATAATTACAGCGACACAAAGCTGAGAGAAATTAAACGAGAGGCCCTCGGTGACTATGAGTAAAATTGATAAGCCTATTTACACTGTATCTTTTTGCAGATGACATATCGTCCCCCGGTATTTAATAATTAATCAGGTAGAAAGAACTGAAGAGTGAATATTTAATGCATGAAGAGGAGGGGGTGAGCGTGCGCAAAACCATGATGTTCTTCATTTATAGCAATGAGGTCATGAGAAAAATACCAGCGGAACCACCCCTCCAAAAAAGAAAAGAGGGAACACAGAGTACGTTTTTATGAAATAAGTTTGCCTATCTCAGCATATTCCATTAACATTTTATTGGCTATCTTTGTATTTTCTTTGTATTTTTTGCTTTTTAACATTTCTTTCGTATTAATTAATATATTTTATTATAAATAACAACATTTGTTAGTCTAGAAAAGAATTGATCTTTATTTACATTAACTATCAGTGTTAAAATAAGCTTCACACTAATGCAAGTATCTCATTTTAGATTGAGAAGAAAAAAGTAACTATATCACGTGAAGCAGCATGTAACTGTGTGGAGTTTTGAGAACAAAAATGGCTGCATCTGCTAGCAGGCACCTGAAGAAAAAAAGACTGAAATTATGTAACTCATCGTGGGCAATAAAAACTGCAAGAATGGCTTAAAGAAAATCGACTATGATTAATTTAATCTCAAAGGAAAAATAGAGGCAGATGTCTTTGTTTTAAAAGAAGTAAAAATTGGAAGTAAAAACTACAAATTTAAAAATAAACACTGAAGTCTACATGGAGTCTGCGAGCAATACTGTAGCCTATATTGTCCTATTATAGGTTATTGCTGTGTCATAACATTTAACCTACTAGCCTATTTGTCTCAGCACAAAATAATAATAATGATAATGATAATAATACGTTATCATACATTCTTGTTTAGAAATTAACATGTCATATATTGTTACTACTATGACTCATCTTCTTGCTTTCTCAATTGGCTCTCCGGGAGAAAAAAAATCATTCATCCTCATGAAAAAACGGGGGACGTCGTTATCCGTCATCCGCTGTAAATGGAGAGTGATGGTCCAATACTGATTCATCAGCATGTCCGAGTCAATTTCTCCACTCGTTTATCAGGCTGCCCTTCCAGCATAATAAAACTGACTGTGTGCGCATATATGATTCGTAATAGATTACAACCTAAAGATGAAATCATCAGCGCCATTAGGCCCACTTCACACTTCAGAGTCAGAGGTTGTTTTCAACACAAATATTCGTACATTTATAATTTTCTCTCAAGTGGCCATGAGGAAAATATTCACTGCTTTGGTAATAAATCACGAGGCGTTTCTTTCTGACCTACTATGTCTGTGTTAATGAAAAACATTAAACTACTGGTGTTGTGGGACCAGGATAAGATTTATTTTTTCTTACCTGTTAATCTGTCCTTGGCAAACCTTCTACTGCTCTCCATCCATGGAAATGTGAAGTTTGCTGCATTCCCCATTCCCATCCCTGGCACCGAGGGGATGCCGGGTCCGATGCCCGGCGGATGCGTCGAAGGGGGTGGATGAGGCGCAGCAGCGGCGGGTGGTGGTGGCGGAGGCGGCATGGGTCTGTGCGCCGGCACACGAATTACCCCACCTGCGCCTCCAGAGTTCACGTTAACGTTCATGTTCATGTTCATACTGACGTTCATGTTCATGTTGACATTATAGGAGCCGGCCAAACCCGCCGCTGCTGCCATGGAGCAGGCCGGGTTGTAGACGCTGTTGTACCCGTTGCTGTAGACATTAGAGGCCAGCGCGTAATCCGGGTCACCGGTCCTGTTGGGCAGCATGCAGCCGCTGGACTGGTCCGAGCTATTGAGGATCTGGTCGATCCCGAAGCTGATGGGTTCATGCTGCTGCTGGTGCGTCTGGTTCACCTCCTCTATCCCAGTGTGCTCCATAGTTTTTGTTGGTAATGTGCTTGTCAGTATATTTTATCAGTGCACGGATGTATTTTTGACATATAGCAATTCACGCCTTGGGAAATGAAATATTTGTATGTATTCTGCAGTACTGAGCTGTTTTTTGCTTTCGAGCATCGACACGGGCCTGTTCTACTCCCAGGAAACCAATAAGGTGTCCAGCGCTATCCAGAATCTTGCCATTATTTTTTTGTCCAACAGTGGGATCGGGTGTTCCCTAAATTAAATGCCTATCCGTCGGACTAAGAAATAGCGTATCCATCTTTAATAGCCAGTTCTTTCCAAGTGAATTAGATACAAGGCAGCTTTACAACAAGAAAAACAACCGGAAAATGCCAAATGGCTATCCCGAGTAGCCTACTTACAGACAAAAATCCGAGATTTTTGGGGGAGGCAGCTCTCTGGAGAGACTTGATGCGCTTTGTTCGCCTACTCGGGCAGAGACGATCCACACGCTGGGGTCATGATAGTATAACCAAACTCGTCGCATCAAAATGGAGCAGAAGACAAAACAAAACAACCCCGAAGAAGCGAAAACGAAGCGCTGACCTCGCAGGCGTTTATATTAATTGGAGGGGAGAGCGGAAGAGGGCTCTGTAGTGCTGAATGGCGAAGTGCGTTTCAGCAGGTGAGACTACCCTCTGCGTAAAAGCTGCCATTCGGTCCTCCAGCCAACCCTCCCCCTCACTCTCTCCCTCCCTCCTTCTCTCCCTCCTCCACGGTAGGACAGTTGTTTTGCTCGGATGCCTTAAAGAAACCGCAGCTTTTTATTTTTTATTCAGCTCTTCTGGTTTTAAATGTAAGGTTTCGTGCATTTTAATGGCCCGCTTCAAGTGGCATCCGGCTACTTTCACCTTAATAGTCTTCTGCATATTAGAGATTTGAGAAGAATGCAAGGTCTTTAACAATGGTAATTTTTTCAGTTTTAAGAAAGAAACATTTTTGAAAAAAATTTCCTAAATGGAATAACAATGAACAAAAGCACAGGGCAAAAAAGGAACATTTATAATGAACACACTCTCTGTGAACATACACTCAAGTTTTATGTAAATATTTTTCTACATTAGCATTAATTAATTTCGAATAATGAGCTTTGATTAGTTTATTAGAGGAAATGGTTTGATAATCTTTATTTTATGTTATGACCAAGGTTTCCATGTCAATGCTCTGAGGGAACCCTCTGTGAAGATTTTTTTGGTTCTGCCACCTGAGAAGGAAACCTGCTGCTAGACATGATTTGGCGTAGAACTTGACAGCAAGGGAACACTTTAAGGAAACAATAGTTGACTCTTACGTTAATCCCCCTTTCTGTGTAATACACCAAGGCACATAGTCTGCATACACATGGACTCGTGAGAGTCCCCAAGAACCCCCCCAGAGTTTCTTGGTACCACCATTTATCCAATATGCACCAATAAAAAAAAACAAAAAACAAAAAAAAAAACAATATGCATCAATATTCTAATCAGTAGAAATGGAGAGAAGATCAGGAGGAATGGCAATGAGCTGTGTGGTTGGTTTGAAAGCAGCTGATATCAGTACAATTTATCCTAAATGATACAACAAACTGTGCGGCAGTATATAGGTGCTTGTTGCGAGTTTTCACACAGTGAAGTCATAAATCTCAGATTGTGATGTGTCCAGTGTAGGCCCAGATATCCCCATTCCAATACACATGATCACAAAACTAGATAGATAGATAGATAGATAGATAGATAGATAGATAGATAGATAGATAGATAGATAGATAGATAGAATTAAACAAATAAATAGCAGATGGACAGATATCAAGAAGCCAAATGTGAAAAGCGGTGTTCCTGATTTGCACAAATTATTTAACCTTCACCCGCCCGAAGCGACGACGTGGATCAGTCGGGTCTCAATTCAATAAAAATGAAAAATGGCTCATAATAAAAGCGCGACACGGGGAAAAACGAATTTAATATATCACCGTTTTATTACGCACTTATTTCACTTTCCGTGCGAATAAAGATATCTCTCAACTGCACAAGGTGGCTAGGGGGAAGCATAAAAATCAATTGTGTGAATTCGAGGCCATATCAATAACGATGCGGGACGAGACCGGTGCGAGTCTAGCTGCTATTAGCCTGTTTATATTTGCGCGTTACAATAAAATGAATAGGAACGAGAGGATGCACTGAGACTCGGATCAGCTTACTGACAAGGTAATTGGCCGTTTATGCAAAACCAGGAAGATCTATGGGCAGGAAGGCGGAAAATAATGTTTGCAAGCCACTTTGGGGTAACACATCTCTCCCCGTTGGTGATGTCAGCAGCTGAGATGTGTTGTCTGACTGGGCGTCACCTTCAGTGACAAACTTTTGTTTTTGATACACAGCACGCAGGGACTCCCACTTTTCCTATCTCCCGTAAATACAAAATCGAATATACTGATGGATGATTTGCAGGACTGTGTCTAAAAAAATGTCTTTGGAAACTGTCAACTGCTCTATTGTCGAGCAACAATCTACGGTAGCTTTTCAGACTTTTTAAGGGATGGTCAAGTTATGTGTGAGGCCAGCGTTTGATGAATGCGTCCTATCACATTCATTCTGAGTTATTATAGTCTTAAACATTTGGGATTTGAGTAATTTGAGGGAAGCTGATAGATCACATAATCCGGTGAGATTTATTATTATTATTATTATTATTATTATTATTATTATTATTATTATCGTTGTTGTTGTTGTTGTTGTTGACATTTATACTGATTATTGTACAGCATCTAATTTTCTAAGGATTAAAAGACATCAAAATTATGCAGGTTCTACATATGAGGCTCTTAGCTAACATGTTGAACATAGTGGTAAAAGTGTAAACTCTAATGCAGGAACAATATCTGAGATCTCTTTATTGAGCCTGACAGTCTGAGCTTGCTCAATAGGACTCCAAGTGTCTTGTTTCGTTATTCTCAACAATTTAGGCTGCTCACCATGATTAGCTCTAGTGTAAAATGAACGTATTATAATGAGGCACCAGGGAATTAAGATGGGTTTTTAAAACTTATCTGATGTCTAATGTGCAGTGTGGGACTCTTTAGATGGATTGTGCAACTTCTTATCCTGTAACCATGTAGCACAGATTTGGTCTTTTGGATAACAAGGTGTCTTTCTACTAGCTGATGAGAAAAAAAAAAACCTTCTATACCCTTTTTATTATTTCCAATCAATTAAATGCTTATTTGTGTTTTTCAAATTATAGGGGTTTTATTTATTTATTTATTTATTTATTTTTTACCACCAAAGGACCACGTTTTGCGCCATATCTTTCTAAATCTTATTAATGCATATGTTTGTCTGACATAGCGCACTGCGAAACACTGTTTCTTAATATGCTGGGACTGTTGTCTGTGGACTCCATATGCTCTCTTGCTTCAAGTGCATGTTAAAATCTCTTAATCTGGCCACACTTTCCTCTTATACATCTCCCAGTCTGCCAGTCTGTTGCTGCGATGACCCAGTTTTCCAAAAAGGATTTTTTTTTTTTCCAATGAGCCACAGTGTTTTGAATTATTGTATATTTTTGAATAAAGATCCCTGATCTAGGTTTGCCATTATGAAGCTCTGTAATAGGCCCATAGGAGGTCTGTCTATAGGTTTTAAATGTAAACGCAACATGATACTGTGCAGGTTTGCAATCAGCAATTTTACTAATGCAATAAAACCCCATAGCCAATTAAGGTACCCCCCTCCCCCCAAACACACATATCCCAACACATACACAAACACACACATGCGCACGCACGCATGCTCTCTCCCTCTCTCTTAATATGAAAGCCCCTTGCTGACTTTGCCCAAAGGCGTTGTCTATGGTTGCCGGCTGTGCGTGATGAATCGTTATCTCCAGGCCATGCTGCTCGTCTGGGTAATAAAGTACCAGCAAAGCGGAGACAAAAGGAATTTGTCACAGTTGCCTCCCCGATATATTAGTGACCTATACGCCGATTTACCTCTCATTTGGGGGACTGGGGGAGCTGCACACCAAATTAAAATGAACAGAAAAAAAAGACGCAAAGGGCAAAGTTTCGCATAAGCAAAGAGCCAATGGATGCTAGGGCTTTGGGAGAGGACTGTATAGATATCCTCCTGGGCTTACAAATTCATAATAACACTACAACTAACAGTATACCTTATTTCCAGGTGATCTTTCACATAATGCTCTAAGATGCATCTGAACCAGCTTTCAGAGCTGCAAGTGTTCAA
Source organism: Heterochromis multidens (assembly GCA_015108495.1). Taxonomy (NCBI): domain Eukaryota; kingdom Metazoa; phylum Chordata; class Actinopteri; order Cichliformes; family Cichlidae; genus Heterochromis; species Heterochromis multidens. The sequence goes on along the minus strand of VUQS01028169.1, from coordinate 14,858 downwards.
TGTTTTCCAACACATTTCAACCAGTTATAAATCTGGATTAGGCCTAGTTCTACAGCACTGAGGTAATTGCAGTTCAGGCCTATTCTAAGTTATTATTTATATGTAGCCTCCTGCTTAAGATGTTTCATTGATAGAAAGGTAGATAAAAATGGCCAAGTCACCAAACAAAAACAGGGTCAAGGTTAAATGCTGGACAAAATGTTTCTTATATAAAAATTGTGAAAGAATTTGAATAATTTTACCCAGTAGATCATAAATAAAAGTTTAGGTAAAGTTTACCATTTCCCTCTGAAATGAATGAAAATACTCAAGTAAAATATTTCCTTAAAAGTGGCCTGGAGGATTTTCTCTCTTTGGTTACTCACTAATGCTATAAACATTGTTTTTTATCTCTGTTTTTGTATCATTAGTTTGTGCTAGGCATGTTTTTATTGGTCTTTGGATTTTTCACAGGAAGACCCCCACCCACACCCCTCCATTCATTTAATGTTGACTTAATTTTTCTGTAAAGAAAAACAAAATTAAGACAAATTAGAGAACACTTTGATAAGTGTGAACTGAGTTCAATGGTGTGATGAAGTAACTTGCATTGTATGGTATTGTTCCATCATTGAACAGCGAACATCTTCCAATTTTCCACTCCTAGTTCACACACACACACACACACACACACACACACACACACACACACAAAACTCGCAGTTAACACATGAAAAATTCACAAAGGACATACACAGGGCATCCCATAATGGATGTCTACCTGCCAAGTTATATGAGGCATTTAAAATGACAGCTGAGATTTTCATCTTCTCTTCCTAGCTCTGTTTGGCTTTCTGTTGCTATTAGGTTGAAATTCAGAGCAGACACACCCAGAAAAAAAAACAGGGTCCAACAGTTAAAGAATGAGGCTCATTCATTTGTAAAGTTAAAAAACGTGCATTGTTACAAATACCTAAAGAATGACTATGTCATGATAAAATACCCATGATTTTTGATCAATTCAAAGATTCAATGCCACATGTTTATTGCAAAGACGTAAAAAAATTTTTTTCATGTAACATGAGTTCTTCTACAAAACTCTTCACAGTTACTTGGTACAAGTTTAAAAAAACAGAAGTATGTCTACCTGTTTCATTTGTCTTGTGCTACTTGGTGGCAATGGTGAAAATGTGAAACAGCAAGTAATGCAGACAAAATTTAATTTTGTTTGTGGTGGTTTTTTTGTTTGTTTTTACTTTTGCTTTGGTTTTTGTGGTGAATTCTGCTGTAGTCCTTACCTGTACAGTTCAAGACAACCCTTTTGACCTATCAGCGTTCAGCCTAGGCACAGGAACAGACTTTTCATTCATAGGAAGACAACAGGCAAAGCTGTCTTGGCAGCCTTTGAGTGGGTTGAGTTGTCTCCATGGAGTGGTACATAAATGGACACCTGCACAAAATCATAATTTGCCTCAATGCTAGCACCTTCATGATCTCTTAAAGTCTTTAGAAGTGTGTAATAACAAGAGTACTTTGTGGTACCATGGGCCTTGTTTTATGGCAATTCATGGTATACTCACAAAATGTAAACAAAATCATGTGTACATGGACAGAAATTGCTCAAAGTAAAAGCTACCTGTCTATAGGTACATTTTTGGACAAATGCCTGCTAACACCTGGCTGGTGTGTGCTCACAAATTTCAGAACAGACCAACATGGTGGGTTGTTTGAAAACAACCCATCATTCTTATATGAAAATTTCCCTTGTAGAAATAGTTTGCAGAAATGTGTTTTGGAAGACAAGAAGTAAGAGGTTAGCCATGCAGTTGCTCTATCTGTTTTCATTTTAGATCAAAAATGGTTAGTTTGAAAGTTTTGTGGGAGTTCCCAAAGGCCAGCAAATCAGAGTTAACACCCCTTATTCTTGACCTCAGTAGGCTTGACCTCAACTGTATGGAATTAAGCATCAGTTAAATTAATACTCAGTCTCTCTGAAAGCAATGCAAAGCTATCAAAACGCCTTGCATGACTAATTAGACAGTGGATTAGAAGTATGGAAGTAGGCTAATGGAACTTGTGGAAATAAAGTATCTTAACTGGAAGTATCTTGCATGCCTGCACCAATTTTATATAGCTTTTTTTGTGTGGGACTTGTCACACTGATGACCTTGAAAATGAAGGTTTCCAACAATGTGAAGGATGTAAAAAAGTGTCTATAACTAAAATTAAGATATTTTTCTAAATGTAACTATCAATTGGTGCCTTATTCTAACCAAAAACTGAAAAGTGAAAGTAAATTGTAAAAATAATAGGAAAGTAAGTGTGATAGTGTGCAATAACCACATTGTGGTCCACAGACAGTTTTACTGAAGGTGTAAAATTCAGGCTTAAAGAGGCTAATGTACTTATGCTTATTTCCAAACACTTATATGACCCTTACAGAAACAGTTAAGCAGAAAACATTTATGAAAAAATGTTTTAAGTTTTTTTTTTGTTTTTTTTTTTTACATCAATTTCATTGTTAGAAATACAAAACAAGCATTCTACTTAGTAAGATTAAGTGTCTACAGTTCTACAGTATAAGGTTGTTCAGACTTTCCACTGGTTCCAGGTTTAACTTGACACTTGGCAGCAAGGGTTGTTTTCTCACACCAAATCACTTTCATTTTCTATTTTGGTAATATCGTTAACTTTTGTTTACAACCTTTGTCATCTGCAGGTTGTGTTGCTTTTTCTGATGAGCTTTGATTTCAGCATATCCCCAGTTTTCACAATTCAAAATCCCATTTTCTGCCATAGGAACATGACATGTGATCACCAGTGACCTTCCTCATGTTGCTACAATGGAACCGTCATTCATGGTGTTGCAGCCTGTGGAGCCTTTTATTGAGTGTAAACAAACAGTGTTCAGTGATTCAAGAAGCACCATCAGCATGTAGAGTGTAGCGCCACCAGTGTTCTGCTACAAATTATAGAACCCATAAAGAACCATCATGTACTGTGGAACCCTTTTTATTGAGAGTGTAGAATTACATTATTCTGCATTTGGAGGGTTCAGTCCTTGACTCTTCGCCTCCCTCAGGGGAAAACCTGGCGCCTCATGCCCCTATCAGACGACTCAACTGGACTGAATGGAGAGGAAGAGGGGAGGAAGGGGGAGTAAAACCAGGGAAAAAAGAGAGGCGAAACCGCTGAAATACAGGCATGGGACTGGGAGGATGGAGGGATGTCATGTTTCTGCACTGAACCTTACCGGCCAAAAGAAACAGGTAATGTTGTTAATTATTATTATTATTATTATTATTATTATTATTATTATTATTATTATTATTTGCTGATGTTGTTGTGTTTAAAAAGCCGAACTGTATTTAATCTCTAACTTTTCTGAGAAAACAAAACAAAATCGACCCAAAAAAGGTAAAATAGACGCCATCATTTCATTACTGGACGTCAGATTTCTCGAGTTTATCTTTTTCTCCTTTCCTTTTAAATGCAAACCGATTCATTTTCCCCTTCTCAGCTGTTTGCCTCAGATAAACCTATCGATTAGACATCAGTTAGATTCCTAGCCAGGGTTTTATTGAGTAAGTTGGTGAACCTTAAAGTGAATTACAGGAACTGCTCTGCCCCTCCGGTGAACTATTTAGGTGAATCTAATTTACTTTGATAAAGACCATCTATTTTATTTACTCTGATCGCCATTTTCATCGAAGCTTTATTGTGAGACTGTGAGGGCAGAGTTTGTGGAGGTTTTTTCGGGAGGAAAAGAAATTGGGATTATGAATTAGGATTCGATATTTGTAGGTTTAAACTGAAAAATGCCACATCAAATCTTTATAAGATTATTATTATTATTATTATTATTATTATTATTATTATTATTATTACCTATTGTAATTCTCTCTTTTTTTGTAAATATTGTAATCATCTCTAACTCAATAAAACCGACAAAAACGTGTCTGAATTATTTATTTTATTTTATTTTTTGTCTGCAGGAGTCTACACTTTCCCCCAGAGCTGCTGCAAGATGCACGAGGAGACTTCTTTGTACTTCGGCAGTGAACCTAAATGCAGTGGAGCATATTTTTAGTTGACTAATTATGTTTTTTTCCCCTTAAATAAATAATTTGAAATTATATTTGATTAGATGATTAATTTGTGGATTCATAATGGTCCAGCCACTATGGGCAAGATTTATATTTTAGACTTTAGATTCATGTTTTTATGTCCTTTATTTAAAGGACATAAATATGTGTTTGTTCTGACTGCTAATTTTGCTATCAGAACAAACACACACACAAGACCGTGACGAATCTCTGCGGGACAAACTGGATCAAACGTGATAAACAAACTGGATAGAGGTTGTTTGCCGTCACCTCCATTCCCTGACTCTACAGTCCAAATCCCGACTGCTCAGAGAGCCTGTTGTACACATGCGTCGTATTTAAGTGTAATTGGCCGTATCATTGGCTTTTGTCTTGTTTACAAAGCGGGCAACAGGAGCGGTAATTTAATTTCCTCCGCCGCATTGAAGAGCCACCAGCCGCCTGTCAGGGCCGAGCTCAGCCTCCCCATCCCCGGGCAGCGGGTAGGAGAAAGGCCCGGAGCGATTCTGGAGAGAGAGAGAGAGAGAGAAGAGGGGTGGAGGGTGAGGAGGGCGACATCTGCCTCACAATAAAAGTCAATATGAATGATATGCTGGGATGCAATGGAAGATAGACATGTCATTATGGCTTAAATACTATTTATACTGCTGTGACCAAGTGGTAACCAAGTGTATCTGGCGTTTGATTAATGTAATTTTTTTTTTTTTTTTTTAATTTTTTTTTTTTTTTTTTACTCATTTGCTTCCAGTTGTGCACATATGGATGATTTCATATTGCGTGAAACAAAAGCTATATTTATTCCCTTTCATTACTTTTAGATTATTTACAGCTTTCTATTTTTATCCATCAGTTCTTTCTTAACCTGTAATTTAAATGTGTTCTCACGCTTATCTTTTTTTTTTTTCCTCTCGCAACGGCGTAATTTGGGTATCAAATTTTGTTTTCGCTAAAGTAAAACTTGTAAATTAACCTAAATCTATTGTATCATTTAGACAGTTCATAGTAATAGTCAACCTTCTCAAGACAGTAAAACAGAAAAAAAAAATAAAATCAGGCTATTAAAAATGATAGATTTATATTAAATAAATACATTAAATATATAATCAGCCAGTTAGACATTAGCACTTTTTTCATTATCATCACAGATTGTGTACAAAAAAATAAGACAAAGAAAGAAAAGAAGAGGGCAAAAATCCATCCCATGTGATGCTCTCATGTGAAAGAGGAGCAATGCAAAGTAAAAACCAGCCAGCTTGAAGTCTGGAAAAGAGAAAGCACTATTTACTGTTCATAAAAAAATAAATAAATTAGACTACACTGTGGCCAGAAGTTGCTGATATCACATTGGAGACATTTGGTTGTGTTTTTAGGACATATCCAAATTTAATTTAGCACAATCTGAAGAAAAAAGGCCTTGCTCCGCATTTAAATCTCAGACCTGACTTTAACGGTCATTTAATTTCTCATTTGAAAAAAAAAAACAAAACACATGGAGTTGATTGTTGTTTATGTTTTAGAAATTAAATAATGATTTAAAAAGTTACATTTATTTGCAAGAGAAAAAAAGAGGCTTTTATAAATTAACTCTTTATTGGTATTAAACAAGTCTTGGGAAGAATGAACCATGTACCGTGCTGTGTGTGTTTGTTTACTAGACCAGCAGCGAGAGGGAGAGAAAGAAAGATGGCACATTAGGCCTGGGGGCACATCATTATTAGAGAGCCTGGCTTCGCTCCCTTTCTCTTCATTTCCATCTCCACCTCCCTCTCTCCTTCCCTCTCTCTCTGCCTCTTCTTAACTCTACCAGACCCACTGCATCCAATCACAGGGGTGGTCGAAGGACAAACAGAGCGGCCATCGTACAGAAGCTTCCGTACAGGGCAGCACAGTTCCTGTTCTCTAATTACACCATGATACAATGCAATATTCCTCTCCAAATATTCCCACATAAATTCATTTCACAACCCATTAAAGATACAGCGGGTGAGATCATTTACATCACAGTGTCCCAGTACAATACAGCGTGATGCCGGCTTTAACAATGCCGCCAAATGTGCCAAGTCCCCCCGGTTGAACGGCAACCTGGTAGGCATTAACTCAACATAATGTCTCACAAATTAAAGTATTGCTGGGGCTACCACCATGGCGTCAGATAAATGTTCTCTATTAGGAGGCCCCAAGCTGTGCAGAAAACAATTGATTGCTTGTTTGTGTTTTCATATGGCATCCGTGAACATGCAGAGTGATGGATGAGAGCCCACCATCTCAAGTTGCTCTTAGTCGATTGCTATTGGTGTTTTTTCTCCTCTCCTCTAATAGGAAAGTTAGCCAGTCCGCACACATACACCTTATATTCTCTTTATTGAAGCTGTAGGAAGACAGAGAGGGAGAGACTGTGCAAAACGGGCTAATGGGAGTTGAACTTGGGCAGATGTAATTGCAGAACCAGTAAGGTGTTAACTGCAGTTATGTTGACACTCCAGGACTTCTCTTGTTTCTAAATGATGCCTGTGTCAGATTTTATTTTTATTTTATTGTTTGTTGACAGTTCACATATAATTCTGGGTGTGGTCTGATTCTGCTTCCAATCTCTGTTGACAAGGACATCAAGTAAAGCTACCCACTGAAGCTATGTAGCTTTCCTTGCATTCTTGTGTCTCATTGTTCAGCATGTTAACACTGAGTAGAAGTGCTGCTTCATTTATTGGCCACAGATCCCACTTAAGAATAATTGTTTTCACACATGCAATGCAACCCTGAATGCTTGTCGGCTTGAACATTAAACAGTATTTACTGTGCCAGCTTTCTGGTATAAAGTTTGTGTGGGGTGTGGCACATACAGCCTCCTGCACAACTAATCAGGTGGCAACCTCACAAAGAAAAGAAAATCTTTCCAGCATTCAGTATTTGTCTGAAGGAGACTATCTATTGATGTGTGCCATAAATGACAACAACTATAATGTCCCAATCTGTTCTTGTTCATGAGTGAAGTCAACTAATGACTCAGCTTTTTTCTATTCAAACCAATTACAGAGCATCACATTTCTGTCTAACCTAAGAAACTAAACATTTTCAGCTGCAGTGTCCAAGTCAAGAGCAAAAAAAAGATTTAGTCAAACCACTTCCCAAGCAGAATGCAGACAGAAGTCCTGTGTGAAGCTGATGCTCTGACTCAACAAAAGACTACAAGTATTTACAGAACTATAAAGATATGCAGGGATAAAGTAGTTTTATTTTACTGCTACAAGACAAAACAATTTCACGATATGCACCTGAACACCAACACCAACCAAAGAAGTAGTAGTGAAAGGGTTAAAGTGATGGTACAGAGGTCAAGGTGATGTGCAAGTAGAGTGGCACACCTGGCTTTCATGCAGAGGACTGGATCATGTGTCCACTCACCATGTCCCCACAGCTATAGTAAGAAGTTATGTTCTTTGACACTAGAGTTGCTTTGCATGCTTCAAAATTCAAAATAATCCTTATTTATCTTATACTGGACCTTGGTGCAGCCATTATGTTTGCACACTGACAGAAACAAGCCATTTTAGGTCCCTCCCTGTCCTATAAAGCCAGTGTTCTTCTGACGGTTGCAAACATAAGGTTTGAACAGCAGGTGGGTGCGACTTCTGACCAAATTAAGGACATCCCATCTGTTTGACATCAGACAGAGGTAGTGTTAGAGAAAACTGAACAGAATCATCTGTTTTTCATATTTTTATTCATCAAAATGAGCCAGAATAAAGTATATAAGTATTTTCTAATTAGGTGATAAAAATGGCAGGAGGGGCCCAAAAAGTATTCATACTGTGCCTGCTGGTTACAGTACAGTCGCTCCTCTTGTGGGCTGAGCTAATGAGATAAATCTGTGCCGTTACCTTCTTGTAGTGGTACCATCCATTTATAACATTTGTTTTCACCAGCTCAAACGTGTAATCAGATTACACTCATTTTCCACTGAGCTGCTCTATCTTCAAAGCTGCTGTAGTGTGAAAGTCATTACAAAAACACATGCAATGACCTGTTGTTGTGTACTAAATGACTAAAACTGAGTTTTTAACAATAAAAGAAAATAACTTTTAGTCAAAGATGATGTCTCAAATTTTGTTAGTGTATATCTCATTTCAATTTGCCATCAATAAGTTGTAACAGTGTCTCTCCTTCTGTAACTGATGTCATGATTGTTTTATTCTTGTTAACTATTACTTTAGTTACTTCTTCTGTACCTTATATATTTGTTTTTACATTCACCAATATTGCCTGTTTAAAAAAAAAACAAAAGAAATCATAAAGAAATCAAAGATGTTTTGTTTACTGCCTGAAGTTTAAGCAAATATCATGACATCGTGACAGAGGGTACAAGGGATTTCCTTGTACCCTCTGTCCTCTACGGAGAAGCTGAAATCTGTCATCATAGCATTTGTAGGACAGTCCAGATAAGGTCAAAATTAAATGCACTGTGATTAAAGCCCTTCACTGAAACAACATCTTCAATCAGTGTCACTTGGCTCCACACAGCCATCACTGAAATCAGGAGGCTGCTTCTGTGAGTCTAGGTGAAGATGAGCTGGGTCTCTGTGAGAATATTGTGGCACCAGTAACCCCCACATTCCTCTTTGCCTTTACTCTCCTCCATCACCCCTCCAACCAACCGGCCACCCCTAAAAGACCCCTGTGAAATCAACAAAAAGTGATTACATTTTAAAGAAAATAATTGTTTCAGGATTCAGATTAGCAGTTTTATGGTACTTTATCACTCAGACAGAGAAACTGAAAGAATTTACTGTATTTCATGCAGAGTCTTGTCAGGCAGAAAGTATGAGTACATTTGATACTTCTGGTATGACAGGATGTTGGGGAGAAAAAAGTAACATTTAGCAAGATGCATAACCGGCTTTAGGTTATCATCGACTCGATTCTGAGTCTCCTGCTGTAAACTGGGTGTTTTATCTTGGGGAAGCAAGCAGCCAGAAGAGGCCTGGCTGCAACGCCAGCCAAGGCAGCTAATTACATTTTCCATCTCGACAAGAATGGAGGATACCTTCCTATGTTATTAATCATAATGAGGGGAATATAATAAGCTACCATACATCATGCTGTTGACAGTCGTAGTTTGCCATTTGCAAGCCCAAGCATTCTTCTTCTTTTAATGGCCATAAACTGAATTAATGTACGCTGAGTTCGATGCCCACAATCAATTGTGGATGAGATTTAAGGCCTTTTAGCCTCACCCTCCTAGATTTTGGATGGATAGCAAGAATTATACTACCCAGGAAATCGCTATAGGTGATTATATGTTCTGTGCAAGAGCATTTCTCATACTGAATGGTCATACATGAATATTTTCCACCAGTCTCACACTTCAGAGAAAAATCCTGCATGTTCACGCACAATTTTATTCAACAAAGCATACTGAGCATGGTTGCAGAAAGCTTTTTTTTACTGAATGAAGCTCATCAAAGTGTTATTTATTTCCCTTCACACTTACCGTAGCAACTAAAGCATGATTAAGCTTTTGAAATGTTAAAACATCATTAATTTATATGGTAAAATGAGCTTTCAATGAAAAACCTACAGAGAAACATCACCCAACAGCTCCACAGAGCATCTGTAGCCTCTTTTAGCTCATGTTTTTATTTTACAGCACATTTACTGTATGGTTCAGTCTCAAGGCTCTCATTAACCTGGTTTAAAGCAGCATCAGGCAGCTGTTTTCAGAAAGAAAGAAAAAAAAAACATATTGTAGTCACCCACTCAGTAGAGCTGGGTGTCCTGTCCATTTTATGATTGTGTTAATTTACATTGCATGTTAATGGGAAAATTTACAAAAAGTTAAATCTCACCTTCATCAGCATTGCTGATCTCTCTGATCATCTTCTATCCATACAACACTACCACCTAACACCAGTGGTAAACACATGGTAAACAGTGCTTTGTGTGTGCTGAATGTGCAAATTAAATAAGATTTTGTTTAATTAACATGTTGGTCACATTAGCATTAGGCAATCATACCATGTGTCAGAGTTCTCCTCTTCCTCCTAGTGGCTAGAAATAACAACATATTTTGCTAATCACCTTATTGGTAGGGAGGAACAGGATTGCGCACTAATCAGAATCACACAATAAAGGCATAAAATAGGAATTAATCTTTTGTTTAACCCCTGATTAATGGAAATATGTTTACTGGCTTGCCAACTGTTGCCAAGAGTACATAAAAATGTCACTGGGGCTGGGAACTGGTTAGCTTAGTTAGTGTAAAGACTGGAAATAGGACAAGGCTCTACCCAAGATGAGAACCAAATGTCAAGCTATTCCCTTCATTTTTATTTCTGCTTATTTATCCATATTTATGTTATGCTACAGAAAAAAATCTAAAGATTTCTTTTAACAGGTTTAAAGGTTTTAATAACATGATAGTCAATGAAAGCATGGTATTGTTTTAAAAAGGCAATTAAACCACTCATATTAAGAAGACATTGTGGTCATAGTTAAATATTAAAAAAAGCAGAGCTGCCCTACTTTTCCTGAGTACTTATTTCCTATCCAGACTGTAAATGTTGTAGTAAGCATAAATCAGATCAATATCATAAATTACTTTCCAGGTCACAGTATTTTTGTGTGCATGCATGAAGTAGTTTTTCCTTGTGTCTGCAGTGAAGTGTTTTTTGCCACTGATTTGATGTTGAGGGCGACAGTAAAGTGCAAACAGCAAACCACATTTCTTCTTCTGTTGTCAACCCTGGCATTTCTGAATCAACTAGGGGAAGGCGATTTTATCACTAGGTTTAATAACGGCACGAAAAATGAAAAGCTCCTGAAGGTAGCTATACCTCCTGAACGGCTATCTGGAGAGAGAAACAGCACTGCAATGTAATTTATCGTGACTGAGCTCACAGCCCTCAGGCTTCTCCTTCCAAAGGAAAAAAAATTTAAAAATCGAACAAATAGGAAATAAAGGCATTTTCTCCTCTTAATCCTCCTCACCTCAAGGGTGAAAGACATAGGTTAAGGACTTCACAGCCCTATACAAGTGAGATAAGTTCTAAGTCAGTCTGGTCAGTATTTCAATAACGTCATCAATCCTGGAAAATGCAATCAGATACAGTCCAACTCTAAGCTGCTGTTGCCCTTTGGGAGGCTGAGAGAGACATTCATTTTGGTGAAGAGGGCACACGATCTCCCTTTTGTAATTAAGAGTACCCAAATAAACTGTGTGTGTTACCCCTGAAGTAGAACAGTTAGAAACAAATAAAAGGCTAATGAAGAAATGATTGCTCTTTTACAGGAAGAGGGAAGAGAAGGAGTCTTATGGCACTGAGTTCCATGTATGCAGCAGTCCAAACTAGCTGTGCTTATGGTTGAAATTAGCTACAACCAAATGAGGACAGGTACACACTATCACATGTGTTATACGTGATAGTTACGAGTCACCTAGGAGTCATGATCTGACATCCTTAAGGTTCATGTTTGTTTAAAGGGGACCTCCAATGGCATCAAACGCTGAACAGTAATTCCTGTTCTGTATTCAGATCTGGAGAAGTTTTGTCAAACCTGAAAAATGAGCAGTCTCTTCTGGGTTATTTTGATTTCAACTTGAAGAAGGGTCTGAAAGGCAGGAGGATTTAAAAAGCAGGCAGAATATAATGAAAGAGTTGCATTATATGGTAAACACAGTTAGCCTGCAGGGACATCACAGTCTCTCCTGCTACTGATTCTAACCAGCATTTTCCCACCAATTTGCCAACTTTCCTTCAACCGAACCAATGTACTCCTAGTGCTGGTTCCAAGCCTAGATAAATGAGGAAGGTTGCATTAGGAAGGGAATCTGATATAAAATCTTTGCCAAATCAAACATGTAGATCATCAAGTTTGGAGACAAAGTTAGAGAGGCCAGACTGAGATTGTTTGAATATGTAGAGAGGAGGGATAGTGGACAAAGAATGTTGAATATGAAGCTGCCAGGCAGGAGGAAAAGAGGAAGACCACAGAGAAGATTCGTAGATGTAGTGAAGGAGGACATGTAGAGGGATGTGCTGCGATGACCCCTAAAGGAAGCAGCCGAATAAAGAAGAAGAAACGAAAACCAACAGTGCCCCAAAAGAACTCACATCTGTTGCAATTCAGTCTAGAAACCAGATCTAGAAATCAAAGACTGTTTCTGTCTGACTGCAAACAATCTTATTTCTACCTTAAAGTTGGAGAGATTTTTAGTACTTTGATTAGCTATATTTTTCAGACATGGAGGTTGTCTCTCAGCTGAGGCATCATTTAACACTATCACTATCAGTTTTTAGTGAAATCATATCTTGCTAATGAATCATGTTGTGATACTGAGGATTTTGAATGTGCACAATGAGTTTTGTTTAGCAGCAGTACATCGCTCAGTGGATTGAACTTTATTTTGTAATTTTGCATACAAAAATATTCTAATTTCAAGTATGCTGCCCAGTTTTTATAGCTGCAATATTTTTGAGAAACATTCTCAAAACCTTGCAGGATTTCAGACCTTTAATTGTTGCATCTATAATGTTTAAGAATCTGAGGGCTTCTTCGACCATTGTCTGCTCAGAGGCTCACGAGCTGTGAATCACTTGAACACTTTAAGCATCCACAAGTTGCCCATAATTAAAATGTTTTTCATGGTCTCAGTTACTCTACATTTCTAAAAGTGTGGGCCTTTTGTTTCATGTTTACTTTTCTTGGCAGATAACTGACAGCAGATCAAGACACTGAACCATTTGCGACGAAAGGTTTTGACTGCGGAGATGAAAGTTTGTGAATTCCAGAGAACAACTACGTCTCTGGTTACAAAGCAAGGTCAATCCACTTGTGGTGACTAGATTTTTGTGTTTAGGGCGCCACAGGTATATGAAAAGACACAGCAGACATGTCTGGCACTTAAAGGTTTCAGCTCTCTGTCTCAGAGAAACACAGAGCTATGAGGCTTTTTCGGGAAGGTCTAAAAAGGAGATAAAATTTGTTAATGTGTCATCAAAAACTTTATCAACCGTGGAGAGTGTGGCACATACCTTTGTGCAGAGCTGTTGCAGAGGCTTGTTGGGGCTATTGGTGCATCAACCTTCATCTGAAACATGATCCTCCACATCTGCGTCTTTCCACCATGGCCAAATTCCTGGCTACTGTAACTAAGGGGATTTTTTTTTTCCACAGCAGTGCAACTTCTACTCCCCTTTGACTGTCCATCCATAAAAGTGTCAAGATTGAAATATCTGGATTAAGCATGAGTGAAGTGGCTGCAATTTTCACCAGCTTGTGTGAAACGTCTCTGTCGTCGACGGCACGGCCTTCTAGCAGGAGGAAAATGCATTAGCCCCAATGGATTGCAGTCCTCTGGAAACCAGATATGCTTCTTTTATTAAGAAGGACACAAGTTAATTTATGTCAGAGCTTAAAATGAGCCTGTTGCTTTTTCTTATGTTAATGATGAAGCAGGTGCTGTGGGGTTTAACCTCACAACAACAACGGGCTCTGTCTCAAGGTTGTGCCAGAATCTAAATGCCTTAATTTTCAAAGATTATTTGCGGTTTGTAAAGTTAACATTGGTAAGCGTAGTAATGATGTTTTATTGGCACAAACTCTGAGGATCTTCAGAAAAAGAAAAATACCAACATGCAGGCACAAGTTTTTACTGCTTAAAGAGTTACTTAAGAGGTTCAGATAAGTAACACATACACAAACGTTACACAGGAGCAGAGTCAGAGAAAGCGCTTGACACTGGTGAACTTGACGTGTCCAAGCATGCAGAAGGCCTTTACTAATACTGAAGCGTGCAAACGATGAAGTCTGAAGAACCCAGCCTAAAAAAAAAACAAATAAAAAAACAACCTCTCCCTCCCTCCACCCCACTTACAAACAGTGATCGACACGCTGACTCATGGTACGAACACTTCAGCTAAAGCAGAAAAGAGGCATCTGGATAGCATCTCTTGACTGAATCCTCTGAACTATTCAGCCTCTTAAAACGTTTTGTCGCCATGCTGTCCAGGCTGTGCCATTTTCATAACAGTGCAGCCGCTCTGCTCTTCCACCTGTCATCTGCACTCTGAGCTCCCTATGGTCGACCTGCTGACAGCTTCTGGACGTGAGGGGAGTCACAACACCAGCAGCTGGGCGATAAGTGTTTTGATACAGGCTATATACTGCATTTAACCGTCACTATACTGATAAAGTGCTTGTTGTACCTTTATGAAACCATCAGTAAATTTTTGTAAAACATTATTATGTAAATTATCAATCAATCTGCACTGAGCAGCAATTTCTAGCAAGAGCTAACACACTGAACACGCTGAGCTAACACCCTGTGCACTGATTGGCAGAAATAATTTTCTTTTCTTTCTGGTTAAGTACTCGCCCTGCCTTTTGTAGGAAGTTACTTCCCCTCTGCTCACTGTACAGCTTTAGATTTACTTTCCACCACTTTATTTGCACAGCAAGGTAATAACTGTTTTCGTTGACTTTAATTCAATTCAATTCAATTTTATTTATATAGCGCCAAATCACAACAAAAGTCGCCTCAAGGCGCTTTATATTGTAGGGTAAAGACCCAACAATAATACAGAGAAACCCCAACAATCAAACGACCCCCTATGAGCAAGCACTTGGCAACAGTGGGAAGGAAAAACTCCCTTTTAACAGGAAGAAACCTCCGGCGGAACCAGGCTCAGGGAGGGGCAGCCATCCGCCGCGACCGGTTGGGGGTGAAGGGAGAAAGACATGCTGTGGAAGAGAGCCAGAGATTAATAATAGCTCATT
>VUQS01028167.1:13489-31448 GCA_015108495.1 Heterochromis multidens | reverse complement strand
ACGTTGAACAGAAGAGTGGTCCAAAATTCCTCCACAATGATGTGAGAGACTGATGAAGTCATACAGAAAACGATTACTTCAAGTTATTGCTGCTAAAGATGGTTCTACAAGCTACTGAATCATGGGGTGTACTTAGTTTTTCACAGGACTGCTTTACATGATTGTAGCTCTTTTCTGTCTACTTCTGATATTTCAGAATTCATATTTCAGAAATTTGTTTATCTTGACAGTTTAAGTCCTTATAGTCAATTTTGTCACATCCCTGGGCTATTAATTTGAGTGATCAAGTTCCTAATGAATTGGACAGCCATAAGCACAATTTCAGGGATCATCCTGACACAAAAACGACATGTACTGAATCACCAGATCTCATAAAATCTACTTAAAAACATTGATGTCTCTGCCCCTAAATAATAAAAAAGCTTTTTTCTTCACCATTTATGGCTTTACTGTTCATGTGCAATGTTTCAGGACAACAATTTGTTCAAATAAATAGACTCCAAAATTGATTTATTTCTACTTGTAGGTCATTTTATTTATTTTATACTTGTAGAAATGACCCCATCTAAGAGTCTGTTCTAAATATTCATCATACATTACAGTCTTTGCTCATGTTACTTTTATTACACTTGATCTGGATTGTTTGTGCTTTCAAGTTCAGCTCATTTTAAATAGTGCACTTCATCTCGTCTTGGTTAACCACACACGATCTGGAACAAATCCTCGCCACACACACACACACACACACAACACTTAACACTTGACCCCTAACTCAGCGAGCAGTACCACACACTACGAATCACAGGCTGTTAGAGTGGGATATAAATAGTGAGAGGCAAGAAAACGAGAAGGAGAGAAACAAATGAAAGCATGAGAGTGGGGTGCATTTCTCCACTTTATGCCTTTAACATTCAGTAAGATCTCTCTCTCCATTATCACACGTATCATAATTATGACAATGATACGGTCAAGGATTGTGCCTTCCTTTGTGTTCTCCATTCACATCTCTGAACTATGTGCACTTTACCTCTTACAGAAGTTCTGAAACAGATCATAAGTTGGCATTAGTGTATTAGAGGGAGAGATGATAGCTTCTTTCTTTTTCTTGCCCCCTCATTCGTGCTCTGTCTTTGTCACTCGTCCTTCCAACTCTATTCACAGAGCTGCGACCTTTGTGCTCTCTGCTGTGTGACACAGGAGTAACAAGTTGTCGATACAAATGAAGTGAGACGGGGGGGAGAAAAGCAATTACAATCTCCCTTTAATCCCTAGCAGTTCCAAAAGTCAAAGATTTAGCCTGTCTTTGCTCACTTCACCTCTTCAGTGTGAGCGTGCGTGCTGGTCCTAATCAGGATATAGTGAACAGGGATCAAGTCTCTCTTTCACTGATCAGGATAACTTGTCTAATTAATCCAATCTCTCGCTCTTGAATCTCCATTCAACCTGAAGGTGAGAGAGATGAATCTCTGAAAAGCCCCAATTCTTTTAAAAAGGGGACAAAACACATACAGAGTGATTCAGCTGATGAGAGACAGCAGCTGAGAGTAGATGTGGGGAGTGACAGGATGGGAGAGGAGAGGCAGTGGATGGCAGGTCTGGATTAGTTTCTACCTATTTGCCACCTTCAGCTAGAGGAATTAGACAGGGGGGACAGGGAAGAGAGCTGATAGTTTTAACAGTGTGAAAGGAGCCCTGATAAGGAGCAAAGAGAGAGAGGCTGGGCATGGAGGGGATCGAGATGGGAGGGAGAAGTTAATTACCTGAGCAGAGGGCATGGAGGGAGAGGTGATTGGAATGAGGGAGGAGAGATATCTCACATGGTTACCCTCCAAAGTCCTCGATGCATACTGAAACAGATTTAAGGGGGAGGAGTGGAAAGACAGGGTTGTTTAAGTGGTCTCAGGTCCCTTCAACACCACAGACAACACTGGAATATTAAAGGGGAATCAAAGGGACAAACTCATCTTTAGGCTAACTCCCACACAGCCACAGGCCTAGTAAAAACCATGAGGACATGTTCAAAATATATGTTGTAAAAGTTTACTGTGAGGCCAAATAGTTGCACTTCATGCACGTGAATAGACTTTTTTTTTATACCCCTACATATACAGAAAATATTAGTGGCGAATATTGTTATGGGCATATCAACTTTAATACAAACAGTGTGATCTCTTAAAGAGCACGCCTGGAAGAACAAGAGCGTTTCACAAGACTCAAAGAGGAATGCGGGGATGGGGAGAATTAAAGGATATGAGAGGAAAAAGGAAAAGCAAAGTCCCATTAATAGAGCCAACTTCAGAGCCAAATTACAGAGGCGCCGCAGAGATAGTGATCAGAGCCCAGCCGTGCACCCTGGGTCTGTTAACGCAGCACTCAGTGCATTTACATCACGATCATTACCACCCTTATCATCACCATCATTCAAAGCTACACATGAAGCCATATAAAAGCTGTAATGGACTGCATTAGTTCACATTGTGAGAGGTAAGCTCCTGGTCGGGTCTAAAGTCGCACCACAAAATGGGGGAATACAAAACAAAAAAAAAAGACTCAACATTTTGGAACCACCATTCCTTTCAATGGAGGAAGTGCTACAGTCGAGGTCCTTTTATGATTGGTCCCCGCAGACCAGCCCTGCGGCTCATTCGCTGGCTGGACGGTAATTTTGTTAAGGGCACGGGTTGCTTCCTGTGCTGGCTAAACATATCTGTGTAAATGAGGTTTGGGATGCCTAAGGGGAGTGGGGCTGGGGACAGGGGGGGTCCGAGTAATGGAGACAGTTGAACAGAACACCACCGGGAGACAGAAGGGGAGGCGGGGGAGGGAGCTAAGGAGGGACAGAGATGTGGAATGAGGAAACGATGCCGAGGTAATGGAGGTTAAATGAAGTGGAGATAGAGGGAGAAATACAGCTGCATCAAACTTGCATTAGCTTAGATTAACAGGCCTGGTTTGAGTCACTGCTCTAATATTTCCAGACGTCAAACAAAGTTGACCCAGCGAGCTGAGAGCTGTGTTCTCGCTGACCTCCTGGGTCACTACCAGCCTAGTGTCTCACACAGCAGAAGAAAAACAAACATGCAGTGGTCCTCAACAGCTAAAACTGCTCAGATTAAAGAGCTTTGGAGGGTTTTTTGTTACCTTAACCTTAAAAGTGCTCTCTGAAATCTTTAATTATCTTCAGCATTTTGGTTCAAAGAATCACTTTCTGCCTCCTAAATTGCAATCTTTCACACAGTGTGGCTCAGGGAAATCTAAATTGTCCTAACAGGTTAAAATAAGACAAAAGAAAGCTTATTTTATGACAGACTGGGAATAAGAGACACTAAGCTGTTTTATGTTAGCTAATAAAACCTGATAAGATAACATAGCCTGCTTAAGTATGGATGGCAGGGGCAACTCTACCCTGTGGTCCACTCCAAATCCAATTACAGCCAAACAGTGACAGTCAGCAGCCTAGAAGCCAGGTACCTTCCACTCCCCTGTCCCCTGAGGCTGGCACACCCCTCTCTCCATCCCATCCGTTCTTCCCTGGCTCCACTCGGCCCTCTCAAGCACATAATTGGATTGATCAACAGTTAACTACATTATGGCCAAGCAGTTAGGTACTTGATATTTCTAAGTTGTTGGCAGTAATTTGCTCCTATTAGCAGCTTTTACTGTGAATAAGAGTCACTGTGCAAACAATCAACTAAGTAGGGTTTCAGTATCCAGTGTGTTTGTGTGCATGTTCATGCGCATAAAAGGGTGTTTGTTTCAGAGGAAGATTCAATTTGAGGAGTCAAATCTAATCAGAGGACACAGAAGTCTTGCAGGATAGCCTGTGTTGAAGCGGGTGTCAAAGGTGGCTTGAATGGCTCTGGTTCCCCCCGAAGTGATTCCATAATGGGGACCAGGAGGTTGTTGGATGGTGCACTACACTAAAGTAAGGGTGAGGAAGGAGACAAGACTCTGTGTACTACATGTATCACTATATGTAGGAAAATGAAAATCACAATGCAAATGTACTCAAACGATGCTTTAATGCAACATTTCAGAGCCAGTGTCTCTGTCAGCACATAGTTAGGAGAGCTGTTTCAGACACCTCTGGTTCTTAAGGTAAAAGGGCCATTATTTTGTCTCATTGATTGTTGAAAAACGTCATACTGACAAGATTAAAAACAAAGCAAAGCAAACAAACTTGAGTCGCATGATTGTTACATTAACTGTATATTATAATAATCAAACTTCTCTTCTACTTTTACCACCATTCGTCATTCTTTTTCTTAGCCGCTTATCCAGTTCAGGGTTGCAGGGGGCTAGAGCAATGTCCTTGTACTGTGGAAGTATCCGCACAGGGAGAACAAACACCACACAGAAAGGCCCCAAAAGATTTGAACATAGAATTTGCTGAATATAGGTTTTCTTTTCTTTTTTTACCTTAGCTTTCATGATCATTTGGTGTATTAATTAGCTCCATGATCAGCATGTGTTCTTTACATTGAATTTAAGTTTCACTTGAAAAGCGTCTATGGAGACTTTAGGCATGCAAATTGTACCCTAAAAGAAAAATGTCACTGTAGGTGGATTAACAAAAAGCTGTATATAAATGAAAGGAGCTGCTATTATTAATAATATTTTGTCTATATTTAGTTATTTGTAGTGCCTGTAAAAATGTTCACACATCTTGGATATATTTTTACATTATTTTAAGACATTAAATCAAAAAAGGACTTACAGTGATTTTTTTTAAAGTGATTAACAGGAAAACAAGAAAACACTGTACTTAATCATAACTCTGTAATGCTAATTAAATGTTTGCACAAATATTCTCTTAAACAGAACACACCAACACTGATGCATCAGGTATATTGTTTTCACAGCAGACTTGTGTGAAAGCAGGAAAGGAACAGGTGGAATTAAAACCAATAATGGCTACTAGATCCTGTTATACCTGCATACAGGTGAGCCACTTCCAAGGTTTCTGTATTCTGCATGTTCACTAACTGCTAGGGCTTGCTGGGAAGCTTAACTGAATGGACCAATCACTGCTATACTCACATCTGTGTTCTTAATAAATTTACCTCACACTGTGATCTATAGTGTAGATATATGTAACAAGAACAAGCTAGTTTTTTTTAAACATACGGTGGCCTACACTGGTGACTATGTGTTTTTGTTTTTTGTTTTTTTATTGAAAGTAGATACAAATAATTTGTTTTTTTTATTTGGAAATACGAGGAATGTAAAACTGAGGGAGCCGAGGGAGCGCCATGGTTTCTACAGGAAGCAATAATCTAAATGATGATAACAAACAGAATGAAGGGAAGAGGGTGGTGGGACGATGGGGGATGACAGCAGAGGGTTTTCTCAGTTTTATCCAGCTCTACTTGAGACAGGTTATTTCTCCAGTTTGTACCTGTCTAGCTCCATGCTGAGGTAGATTAGATGAACCAGCGCTTCGAACAAGGGTTCTGGTTTTACCTGAAACATCCTGACAGTCCCTCTGCAGGAGAACAGGAACGTCTGCCTATATGTGATGACAGTGGAGTCCAAACAAAATCAGATCAGATGGAAGAAGAAAATTGCCAAGAGAAAAAACATGAAAGGAGATGCCTGAACTCCTGTTCTCATTACATTTTTCTATCTAACCCCCTTTCTCCTCTGCTCACTATGTGCAGGCAGAGAAGAGGAGAACAGTTTGCTGACATTCATTCTTCAGATACAGACTGAAGGGGAGGGTGTAGCGGAGATAGACAAAGTAGCAGAAGGAGAAAAGAAAAAGGATGGAAAAAGTAGGTGGGTGGGGGGTGGGGTTGTGTCTGAGTGTGTCTGTTTGTGAGGTGGACCTCGCCACCTGTCGGAGCCCACATTCCTGTGCATTCCTGGGATCCCAGAGACAAAGCGTGGTGAGAGGGCCAGGAACTGACCTCGGCTCTGCCTGTCAACAGCAGATCTCTCTGATAGAGATTTCAAGGACCCATACACATATATGCCCGATCCAAGAGGACACAAGAAAAACACTTTTATAACCAGGTGCATGTATGTTCACACAACACAACGCACATGAAAAAATGGCAACTTAGCGCTCAGTGTATTTATTTATGTGTATTTATTTATTGAAATATTAACAGATATTACAAAAAACGTTCAGCATTTTACCCTTTTTTAAGAAAGTGAGATGAAAACATTGAGCTCACTCTTATGCATGTAGCAGCAGCCAGTTAGCTTAGCTTATGCTAGTCACAATAGGGAAGACAGTGATTGAAGACGATGGAACAACCAAAATTATTCCAACCGTGTGAAATGAATCTTGTTGCCTTTGAAATGGTTGCTTCGAAGATGGGGATCTGGTCTGTGCCCACTTGCGGTCAGCTGCCATCTTTAAAGTGACTTTGGTACATCAAAATGGCAATAAAATGGCAATAAGACAGTCAGTTTAATATCAGTTTGTGATTGAGTCAAGTTGGCAATTACATGCAATTTGTTTGTGATTGTATGGTTATTAACTGTGACAACTGTGATAATAAATTGCTATCTGTTGCAAATCCGTTGCCCTCTACATACACAAAAATTCACATTTACTACTTACATTCAGAGTCAAGCCAGAACCTCATAGATTTGAAACAGAAATTCAGAAATTCTTCCACAAACAGTGATGTGGTTGCTGCATGATGGCAGTCTAACTACAAAATGACACAGGCAGTCAATAACTTTGCTTGTATATAGGAATATAATCAGAATACAACCAGTTCCCTATCGCAAAGAGATGTGCTGGAGAAAAGTTGCGCTCATTGGTGCAGATTGACTCAGACTGACTGCAGCATATTGGGTCATTCCATTTCAAATCAGCAAATATTTAGAACATTTTCTGCTCGACCGTCTCCAATTTGCATAAAAATGTTATGGTGCAAAGTTTGAACGTTTGAAATTTTAGCTTCATATATCAAATACTTTTCAATATTTTTTTTTAAAGGCCCATCCTCCTGACCTTCATGCCCCTTTGTTTGCACACTGAAGTCTGAGGCAATGTGTGAACATCAATTTCTCAAAGAAGAGAAAAGCCTGAAATTTTCACTGGTCTTTCTTACCATCAAAATGAATCAGGATCTGTAATTTGGGACAGATACATTAAAAAATGTCGGAGTATTGGGTGACCAACTTTTATACTGGATTGAGCAAATATCACAAGTTGTATCACAAAAACAAAAATATCAGTAGACAGTCTAATCTGATCATAACAAAATTCTGGAGTTTGCAGATGGTACTCTAGTTATAACTGAGAAAACAATTTTGTTAAATATGTGCATATTTTTCATTTTCGAGACCTTCTCTAGCTGCCGTTTTGAGACCTACAGCCCTGGAGCAGTCTGATAATTCATGTAAAGTTTAAAAGATACTGAGGCATTAAAAACTCAACAAGTACCAATGTAAAATTTTCATATCTAAAGACAAATATAGCAAAACAAGTAAGAGTGTTGAAAAAGTGATCATTTCGCGTGAGTCGTCTTGTAAGGCCAAGTAGCTGTGTCCACAAGACGTGACTGGTAGTCTGCTACAAGATGCTAACCCTAAATCCCTAATCCTAACACCTAACCCCCTAACCCAACCCTAACCCTAATGCTACGACAGCTAGAGGCAAACAGGGATCAGGCAATCGGTATGCTAACTGTCTGAATGAATGCTGCAAGAATTGTAATCTATATATGAAAATGCTACATTTTAATGCCTCTTAGTATATTTTAAACTTAACCTGAATTATCAGACTGCTCCAGGGCTGTTGGTCTCAAAACGGCAGGTAGAGAAGGTCTCGAAAATGAAAAATATGCACATATTTAACAAAATTATTTTCTCAGTTACAACTAGAGTTCCAATCAATCCAGCATGAAAGTTGAATGAAAATTTTATTTTCTTTATTATTGTGACTAAGAATTTCATGTTGAAAAGTAATCTACGAGCTTTATTTTGTAGTATTGCAAAATTCAACTATATATGATTTAGAAATTGTCATTAGCTATCTTTTGCAATGTGAAGTTTTTTATTATATGGGACTTTTATCATATTTGAACTAGTCAATACTCAGACATTTTTTTGATCTATCCATCTCAAATTACAGATCCTGATTCATTTTGATGGTAACAAAGACCAATGAAAATTTCAGCCTTTTAACTTTAATAGTTTTTGAGATGTTCATGTTCAAGAGTTAGGGTGTCAAAAAAATATGTCTTGAAAAGTATTTGATATATGAAAATTGCACAGCACTCAATATATATGTTCAAACTGTGTACCACAAAATTTTTATGCAAATTGGAGATGGTCAAGCAGAAGGCCTGTGTTGATTTGAGATAGAATGACCCTATTAGCAATCTGACTGCAAGTGTAATCACCAGGCAACCACTAATTTTTCTTAGTCGCAAGGAGGTTGCCCATCCTGTTTTTACTCCAGTGTGATTGAGCCATTAAAGACTGAAAATAGGAGAAACAGCTAACCTGACTAAAGGTACACACTGTGGAAAAAACTGGGATAAATGCTTTCCCCCATTTACACTCTTTGTCCTAAACTAAACTATATATTTACTGTGCAAACATAAAAGTGGTATTGATCATTTAAGTCTTGCAAGAAAAATTGTTTTTTTAACTGATAGCTAAAAAAAAGTAAATCTAAAAATGTATGCACCCCATTGTTTTATAAATTAAAACTATAAGTTTTTAACTTTTCAGAATGAAAAAATTATGAATTATGTATTGGACATCAATACAATGTAATATTATTGAATTATGTAAAATGTTTCAAATTTGACTTTTTAGACATATATGATAATTATCTAAATATTGTATTCATATTTTAGGTAATTCTTTACGCATTAAGTCCAAGTATTTGTTCATCCTTTTATTTTACATCACAGTAATCTAAATATCTTTGTGCTGAAGGAAACTATGATGGTAGTCCTCACCCTGAGAAATGAAATAAATGAGAAGTTTCTCCTAATGGGAGAATTAAAAACATTGTAAAGCAATAATCTGCTAAAGTTAACAGGTACTGTATCAATGCAGGCCATTTAAGATTATAATAAGGGAGTGAATCAATAACAAAAAGATGGCAAGTTGCTTGCCTGGTATGTAACATAAAATACTGTGAGATGACCAATTCATAAATCCACTGGTGAATGTCAACAGTAACCGTGGTCAGAGATGGTCATATTTTTAGATCCAGCAGAGTATATTCAAATCAGAGGACCAGGAAACTAAAGCCACAACAGGCTCCAGCTCATCACAGATGGAGAATATCCTGAGGCTATCTATCATATTGCTGTCTGTCCACCTCAGCTTCATACCACCACGAGCTCTGAGCAGTGTAGCATTTCAGCTGTTAACAGAGCAGAGGGATGGCAGTGAGTGGTGGGGCAGGGAGGGTGCAGCAGCTTATGAATGGAGCTCATTCTCCCTGAGAGGACTTCAAACAGGCCCACATCAATCAGCCAAGTGAAGCACCGGTGGCTGAGCCATGCCCGCCGGCCGTCAGCCCAGAGGTTTCAGATGCACCGAGCATGCCCTCTCACACGACAGACTGACTGACACACTGACCAGGAGTGGGCTAACTGAACTACAGTCACACAATCATGCAGAGGAGGCTCCAGCACACACACACACACACACACACACACACACACACAACTCTATCCAAAGGTCCTCTGGGATCAGCTCAAAAGTGCTAAGGACGGCACCTGCAGATAAACCCTGTACAGGTTTTTTTTTTTTGTAAACTTCAGTCAGACACTAATGTTTATATTAAACAATTCTGCAAAACCCCGAAAATGTCTTTTGTGTGGGCCAATGAGAGGACACAAACTTCTGTCTCCTGCATGTAAATCCAACATGCTATACCTTCACTCCCTTGCTTTTTACCTTGCTAATAAAGGGCACACTTAGGTATGTACTTAATGCATCTGTGCTAAACAGTGACATTAAATGTATATTCTGAGGTGCAGAATCATTCAATATGAACATCATTTTTAGCATACTCACAAGGTTTTTGTCTCTAATTTTAAAATGACCATTACTCAATCCTTCAATGTTCTAAATATTACAGTCAGTTTTAACACATTCATGACGTGCTTGCAGGTATATGTATACACAATAAGGTTTTTGCTTTACCAGCAGTATCCTCCTTTCTCCATCCTTGCAGAAGTACCTGCATGAACCATGTTGATTATCTCAGTGTCTCAACAAGTAGCATCCTTATCAAGTGTAATTTAAATTTTTCTTAAATTTGCTTTTGTGTTTCTCACAAATCTGTTACAGGGAGTGACAAACTTACATAGGATTAAAAATGTGCCCTACTCTACACAATTTTTAAATATAAGAAACAAAATAATGTTAAATGGTGCAAGTACAACTATGGGTCATGTCCTGACGAGGACTTGGAGACGATTATTTTTAAAAAATATGCTTTATGAATAAATTAAAAGTATTAATGCATTTAAAGACAGAGTGCCTCCTTTTTGTTTGTTTGTTTTTACACCTGTCCTTGCACCACTTGCTTCACTGTTAAATGTATTATTTGTTAATCTCTGTTTAAAACACATTTTGCAACATGAAGGTTGAAAGCTTTTTGTCTCAACAGAAATACCTGATCTGCTAATAGTAAAAACAAATTGATTCCTCTGCTCTCTAGACACATTTATCCCTTTCTTCTGTCTGTCTGCCTATCTGTCTGTCTGTCTATTTATCAGTCTATCTTGCATCGAGGCAAAGGTAACAATGCCTCCTTGTTTATTCTATGGAAAACAATGCAACAAGTTCCTTAGCCTCCAGGCTGCAACCAGTCAACAACAGATATAGTCACATGAAAGAGCAGACAGACACTGTACTGTATGCTGAGAGCTCAGGAAGTGCATCCTGCTCACCAGCAGCCTGCCCATCTCAAGCTGGCATCTTCATTGAGGCTGAGCTGGTACAAGACCAGGGCTTCTCCGTGGGCTCGTCTTTGTGTTTGTGCTACAATTACATGCTCTCTCTCATCCACCCTGCTTGGCCTGTGACCTCTGATTTAGGGTCAATATGTAAGATGCCCCTTGCAGCATACACAATGGACCTCCATTCACAAGCCAGCAGTGGACAGAGAGAAGGAGGAGAAGAAGAAAAGGAGCGTTCTCTCAGACTCAGATCCCCCTATCTCGCCATCATTTCCCCTCATCTGTCGGAGCAGAGCAGGCTGCACAGACTCTGCCCACATCCTCCTACAGCTCCTAGACCCCCTGTCTGCCGCCCTTCTCTAAAACAAACCCTCTCAGCCCACATCCCTGCTCCACAAGACCTGGTTGTTCCCTATGAGCTGACAAATGCCAGGGAAGGCTGGGAACGACCTGCAGCCTTGAGCACCCCAAACAAACTCCTCCACCAATCTCGCAACATAAAAACACAGTCCATGTTTTCCTATATACCAGCTGATTCCAAAGCATCCATGTGTCACCTGCTGTCCTGTGTGAATTCGGCCTAATGCTGCTATCACAGTCAGAATGGGGGCTGGTGGAGGGGTTGGGGAGTAGACCGTGGACCCTCAGGGCTGAGGGGGGGTGGGAGGGGCTGAGAAGAGGGTAGTGGAGGATGGCAGTAGAAGGTGGTGGTGGGTGTGCAGGGCTGGTGTTAATGGGTGGGCAGAGAGGCAGTGAGGATTTAAATGGAGATTGACGCCCCAGGGGTAACCTGGCAACAGGCAGGAGCTGCTGTCAGATTAGGATCTGAAAGAGAGAGATAACCACTTTACTGCCCCCTGGACTGAGGAGAGCTGGAGGGCTGCAGTGTGTGTGTGTTTAACCCATAGTGTTAAACACACACACACACACACACACACACACACACACAGAAGGCAGCTGCAGAGCTGTTTCTAAAGGCCTGGTTAAAATGCCACACAGCAAAGGAAATCCATCCATAATTGACTGCTTCACTTCAATCTCCAAGACATAATGCAAGAAGAGGACAATTATAGACTTGCATAGAAATATCAAATATACAACCAGCAAGAAAACACAAACTATCTTTTTGTATTAAGATGTATGCTAAGTGTGTTTCTGATGCTTGGATTTAAAACGTAAGAACAATAAAATAAAGCCTGTCTAGAATTTTAATATGACAGACAACAGACCACCAGGAGCTTGTATTAACATGACAATAGTCTGTCAGCATTATTTCTAACATCCTAACAGCAGCAAAGAAAAACAACAACCTCTTTACATAGCGTGACAGGGCAAAGGTTATGCATGAAATTACTTGGTGGAAACAAAACAGCTTTTGAATAGCCTCACAGTGATATTCACATGTATTATTGATGAAAAGAATTGTTGTAGGCCTCGAATTTCTTGTTTTTGGACAGTCTGAAGGCGACCAAGTGGCCCATGGACACATTCTCCATTAAATTTCCCACAAAGATTCATGGTGGCCAGAGGATACATCTTTATGACTTTGGGGATTCCTGACTTGTCCTCTCATGCTACCAATGAGATGACACTTGTGTTTTTTTGGGGCCCTGACTTTTTCTGCAGTGCCACAATGGGGTTTCAAGTTTTCTGTTACCTTTATAGCCAAATACAGAAAAATCCAGTCAGCATCAGCTGTAAACAGTCCTTAGTTCTAAAGAAGATTAACACACACTAAAAATGTTTACTTAGCTCCAGCACATTGACTCGCCTATGTTACCATTTATTTCAAAGCACCACTGCACCTAAATTACGGCTTCACAGAGTCACTAGCATGGTTGTATTAACAATAAAGGCTTGTAAGTAGACAGGAATCTTTGGGGGAAACTTTTTAACTAAAAAAGAAAAGATAAGATGGATTTATAGGAAGACTGATTCACCAAATAGACAGATACATTAATGCAGGGTGACAAACTGATCAGACAGAGGATTGATGAATGCAATGCGCTAGCTCAAAACAAACTTGTATTGATGTCCATTACACTGATAAGCTCTTCAAGTCAATCAATCCAGTGTGTGTCACTGTTTTTCTTTTGTAAAAGCGATAATCAATGAACTCTCTTCCTGATCCGTGGGACAAACAGCAACAATATAATTGTAAATAATCACTGGAGAATCAATGAGGCAAAGCTGAGCATGCAGGGAGCAGGACACACCCACACAAGCCCCAATACTGAGCCCATAAAATATACAGATGCACACACTCCAAAACTGAGGACAGTTTCAAAGACGCACACAAGCTCAATCGGGGCCTTCTGGCTGACGGATTGAGAGGGATTTGTTGGACGGCACGCGACTGTGTCATAGCAGTGCCTCCACCTCCTGTCAGCTGTGTTTGTGCAGGGAAAGGGTGGAGGGAGGGAAGAGGAGGGGGGGAGGATCTGTACAGGAGGACAGTCTCTACATAAAAGGGCTAGGGAAAAAAAGAGCATGTAAATCTTCTCGACAAGGAAGAGGGCTGTAGAGAGAGAAAAGAGGGGGGCACGGATGAAAGTTGAAACAATCACTTTTTCTTTTGGGCAGGTGTTTTTGTGTATGCACACTTGTAAAAGAGAGGGAGAAAGAGAGAAAGAGGGGACATGCTATGTGAGGGTGAATGACACAGACAGACTTAATAGCATTAGCCAAATAAGCTGAGTTCAGATGTGCTTTCTCCTTTGGTTTAACTTTTGGATGATTTGCATTTACCCTTAAGCAACTGCAAACTTTGAATGTGTGTGTGAACTAAATAAAAAGAAACAGTAACCCATCCCCTTCCCTTTATTTGGGTTTCGTTTAGTTTAGGAAAGTTTTCTTCAGCAGTTTATAACTTGTGTTGTGTTTGAAAGAACTGCACTGCACGCTTTGTCCTGCAGCATCTTTACTTGGACAAGGCTGTAATAAATCCCATTTTCATTTAAATGTCAGATGAGCCCACACATGGAAAACAGCGAACTTTCTTACAGCAAAAACCAAATCAAATCAGCAGAGGATGATCAACAGAGAGAGTGTTTTACCGGACAGCTATAAAAGCTAACTTATGTTTCGACTATAAACCTAATCCACCATCAGAGCCATGAGTGTGGTCTGAGAATCTTCAAAGCACTGACAGTTTCATTTAAATGTGTCTATGTGCACTGTTGTTATCTAGCATTAACCCATGAAGATATTTATGTGTTGAAACCTGCTTTATACAACAACTCCATCAAAAAAAACAATGAAATTAAAACTTTAA
Organism: Heterochromis multidens; assembly: GCA_015108495.1. NCBI lineage: Eukaryota > Metazoa > Chordata > Actinopteri > Cichliformes > Cichlidae > Heterochromis > Heterochromis multidens. The sequence goes on along the minus strand of VUQS01028167.1, from coordinate 17,279 downwards.
GGCTGTTTAAAGACTGATATAATTTGATATAATTCATGTTTTGTTTTTTATTGTTTGGTGTGAGTGCTTTGATTAGAAAAATACAAAAACATTCAGTCATGTGTGGACAGTATCTGTAAATAATGAACTATTTCTATGGTGTTGTTACACTCACTGGCCACTTTATTAAGTACATCAGTTTAAGCGCTCATTACAGTTTTTCTCAATCGCTTTGGCACAATTCTCATAGCAGGAATCTCATTCTTTCCACTCTTAATGCAGTTCTCAAAACAGTTAAGGCATTTTTCGTAACATAGACTCACCTGTGCAAAAGACACTAAGACAATCAAAACCTTTTTCACATATGTCAAATGTCATGCAAAGTCAATCACTTCATCTCTGTGATCAATGAATAAAAATCTTTCACCACCGTTTTAAGACTTAGACATCAAATTGTTTTTTACTTTTATCAAAACCTTACTGACTTTGAAAAGAGTTTTACAAAAATCTAGGCCTAATGTAGCATAAAAAGTGTTTAGACACAAAAATGAAATGTGAAGGATTTATTTGAAACTTTAGAAATCTGCTGAAATTCAGAAAAGCAAAATGATACTCATGAAATATATGCATCAGAAAACAAAGAAAATATATACAATCTGAGAATACAGCACTAATTACTGTATAGTCCAGTAAAGTCACGCAACATACGTTCAGCAGCCACTTTATTAGGTACAACTGTTCAACTGCTTGTTATTCAGAATATCTAATCAGCCAGTCACATGTCAGCAACTCAAAGTATTTAAGCATGTAGACATGGTCAAGACAGCCTACTAAAGTTCAAACTGAGCATCAGGAAGAAAGGTGACATGTGAAAATTGTGACAGTGGCATGGTTGTTTGTCTGACTGTTTCGGGAACTGTTGATCTACTGGGATTTTCCCACACAACCATCTCTAGGGTTTACAGAGAATGATCCAAAACAGAGAAAATATCCAGTGAGTGGCAGTTCTCTGGGTGGAAATACCTTGTTGATGTCTGATGGCCAGACTGGTTCGATCGGATAGGAAGGCAACAGTAACTCAGTAACAACCACTTACAACCAAGGTATGCAGAAGGGCATCTCTGAATGACAACATGTACTACAGCTCATGTGAATTGTAGCCAGAACAGGAAATTGGCTACACCAAAACTGGACAATAGCAGATTGGAAAAACATTGCCTGGTCTGATCAGTCTCGATAACTGCTACAACATTGGATGGTAGGGTCAGAATTTGGCATAAACAACATGAAAGCATGCATCCATCCTGCCTCATATCAATGCTTCAGGCTCGTGGTGGTGCAATAGCGTGGTGGCACATTTTGGGCCCCTTAGTACCAACTGAGCATTGTTTAAACACCACAGCCTACCTGAGTATTGTTGTTGACTATGTCCATCCCTTTATGATTATGGATGGCTGTTTCCAGCAGGACAACACACCATGTCACAAAGTTCAAATCATCTCAAACTGGTTTCTTGAACATGACAATGAGTTCATTGTACTCAAATGACCTCCACAGTCACCAGATTTCAGTCCAACAGAGCACCTTTGGGATGTGGTGGAACGGGAGATTCACATCATGAATGTCAAGCCAACAAATCTGCAGCAACTGTGTGACACTATCCAGTCAATATGGACCAAAATCTCTGAGGAATTTTACAGCACCTTGCTGAATCTATGTCACGAAGAATTAAAGCAGTTTTGAGGGAAAAAAGGGGTCCAACCCCATGGTAGTAAGGTGCACTTAATGAAGTGTCAAGTGAGTCTATACAGTCACACAATATACTGTAAGATTACTTCAAAGGTGACATTTGTGCACAGATAGCTGGTGTTCCTTGTATGTTCAGTTAATGTGACCAGATTTTAATTAACAAATGATCTGTAAATAGCACCTCTTCATATGGCCAACTGTTTGAATTTGAGTAATATTGAAAAAAATCCCAGTACAAAACACCTGCAACATGAAAAAAAATCCTTAAATTTGACTGAAGTAGCCTTCAAGAAGTTGTTTATATCAGTTATCTTTATTAAGTAAATGTTAACAGAAACCGTAAACAAACGTCACCTTATTATACCAATTGCTATATGGATATGTTTTGTAAAATAATATCGACTGAGAAAGAAAGAAAGAAAGAAAGAAAGAAAGAAAGAAAAGATGTCACAAACACAGCAGATAACAGGTAGCAATCAGCTATTTGATAATCAGTAGTCAACAAAGCGGCTGTGGAGGGAGAGAGCAGTAAAGATGAGGGGATATAAGGAAAAGAGAGCCATCTCTGGTTCTCATTTCCAGTCTGTGGACATTACTGCTTCATTAGCAGGCAGCATGTGCTAAATATTATTCTGACTCTGATGGCTATCACACTCCTATGTAATGAGATACAGGCCCTCTGAACACTCATATCTTAGACATTTCTCTTCCTCTCCAACACCTCCTGACCCTCTTTTTACCTCTGAGCAAGTGTGCATGTTAATAAGTGTGTGAGAGTGCATGCATAAACACCAATACACATTTAAGGACTTTACTGCAAACACCAGAGACGCAGAAGTGGAGGGAGAAGGAAAAAAGGAGAGAATGACACTGATTCCTAAACTCTAATTCATATCATAGTCTACTATGTGTCCCTCCCTCCCTGTGATACTCAGATCTCATTTCAGTTTCAGGAGTTTAGGACCTCACTCTTCACTCTCATATCTCCCTCTGGCCGATTTAGAGAATTATTCAAATGAAGGAGAAACTTTGTCCGATAAAGACCCTCAGATGTTCTTTTAAGGACCTTTGAAGGTTGCAGATGGAAAGGGGATTCCTCTAGAGTCGTTCCCTCATTAAGAATGATAAGTGAGATCTGGATGTGTTTGATATATTGTACACCATTAAACTAAAGGTCTGAGCTGGTTGTTGAGGGAGATAATGGTCTAGTTCAGGGCAAAGGAAAATTTTCCACTGTGGAAAACCTTGTGTTTTTTTAACGATTTAAAGGATTTCAGTGCAGTTTAACCTGGCTCAGTTTTTGTTGCTATAATGCACAGGAAGATGATGGGCTTTTAATAACCAATGCTGCTGACATGGTCGACAAAGTGGTTATTATTCAATTAATCAAGAGGACCAATAGCACAAAATAAAAATAAGGGAAAAAAAATCCTGCATTTCAGAGGCAGAAGTACATATTGGTAATAAACATATCTTAATTAAATAACTAAAAGCTATTTTCCACTGCTCCCTTGTCACAAGGGGTCACCACAGCGAGTAGTATTCATTGTTATTAAGAAATGTATTATCATTATCCAGCTGCAAGTGTTATTATTACTTTATTATTAAAACATTATTATCAATACATTAACATGCAAAAAAAATATTAATACCATAGTTGGCAAAGCGAGGGCAAACATTAGTTTATGTGGCTTAATCAGTGCATCATACTTTACAGAGACTGTTTTTTTTGTTTTTTTTCATCTGTAGCACTATAAAGTTTTGCTTGGCTACAATGATTTAATAAATGTGCTTTCCACCACTGCTGGTCTAAAAAAGACACAAAAAAATCCCTTCCTTACTTTGTTTTTTTATGTGCTTTAGCTCAGCTGAGTAAATGAAATGTGTTAAGTTGCCAGGTCAAACAAGAATTGCGTAAAGACAGTTTTTGGAAAAAGAGATACATGTATTCAACAAAAATTACTATTTTGGGAACACTTTTAAACAAATAATTAATCACTAGAAGCGCCCTAACAATGAAATTAATGATTTTCTGAGAAGCATTTACATTTGTTTTATTCTA
>VUQS01028167.1:0-13469 GCA_015108495.1 Heterochromis multidens | reverse complement strand
AAAAAACACAAAAAAACTATTTTTTCCAGTTCCAGCTTTTTGATTCTGTTTTATTTGCTTTTTAGTAGAGAAAAAGAAAAATTGTTGTTAAAAATGTTCACTTCTATCTCCCTGATACACGCGCGCGCGCATACACACACACACACACACACACACACAGATCACTGGGATAAAAAAAAAATCTTAATTACAATCACCCCCAGAGGTACACAGTCCATCACAGAACTACCCTGAGGACAAAAAGGGCAAGTACTAAAGTCGACTTTCAACATTGAAGAAGGAGATACACAGAAACACATAACATGTAACAAAGAAACCTGAGGTAAACACAGATTAGAGATTAGAAGCGAAAGTAAGATTTTCACTCAATTCAATTCAATTAAACTTTATTTATATAGCGCTAAATCACAACAACAGTCGCCTCAAGGTGCTTTATATTGTAAGGTAAAGACCCTACAATAATACAAAGAAATACAGAGAAAACCCCAACAATCAGACAACCCCCTATGAGAAAGCAATTGGCGACAGTGGGAAGGAAAAACTCCCTTTTAACAGGAAGAAACCTCTGGCAGAACCAGGCTCATGAAGGGGCAGCCATCTGCCGTGACCGGTTGGGGGTGAGAGGAGGAACTCACATGAACTTTTGTTCTATTTAGCTATTAAATAAAAGCCTTTTTTCCAATACTGGAATTTAAAGATGTTAGAGTGTCACCTCTGGAAAATTAGGATATAGTTTTATTTGAACACACAAACCCAGTGACTGATTTTTTTTTTAAAAACTACTTTTAATGTAACAGTATAAGGATACACAGAATAACAGAACAAAACCAACATAATACTTTTCATAATAAAATTGTTGTTTACATTACTTAAGATTAAAAAATTGGTGGTTCTACTAATGGAGGTAATTGGTGGGGAAACATTGAGGTTCAGAATATAATGTTAAGTATTATTCGTGTGTTAGTGCTGAACTCTGGTATTAGTGTGTTATCAGGCTATTTATGCTCCACTGCAGTAAAGCATTATGCCCTCAGATTCAGAGCTGGGCAGAGAGATAAAGGCCAATCAGAGAGGAAAAAGGTGATAAGAAAGCAGAGCTGGCCCAGCAGGTGACGAGTTCAAGCCTCAGAGCCACGCAAACATACACACACACACACACACACACACACACACACACACACACACACACACAATAAAAGCACTAAGCATAAGCATGCATAAGTGTATATGTTACTGTTAATGTTTCTCAATGTATCTTAGTTACTGGATCTCTCTTTTATTTTTTGAAACAAATCTATAAAGTTAGACATGTTGGCCTCATGAAAATTGATCTCATAAAGTAAAATATGGTTTTGTGCTCAATGTCACAAATGCTAAAAATGTTCTTGCAAAAAAGATCCAGAAGCTAGAGTAATGCACTCAACTCCAAGAACTTTAAGACATATAGACATATAGGGTGTCCGGCACTCTCTTAAAAAAATATTTGCTATATTTATTACTTTCTCATTGGTACTGGAACTTCACCAGGCTCTTATACATTAACTCTTAAACTACGCTGATAGCGGCTTACTGCTGAAACAAGTCCGTCTTTTTTTGCCGTTTAATAAATATAGTGAAGTAATTTTTCAGAGTGCTGGTGTTCTTTTTATTTGCAAAAAAGATAAAATTATAAATTGTTTGAGTCATAATTGTTAACTTGGAAGGGACACCAAGCCCCAGTAGTTTTACTGTTATTCTATTCTATTTATTCTATTTGTTTTCTTGTTCATGTCTTGAACCTGAAGGCCTACAGACCAGTTGGTGGCACCTTGAGTGGTTGCCAGAGGTTGCTTTCTGTTGCTAGGTGAAACTGGTCACAAAGAAGGTGTTGCAGCAAAAACGTCTTTTGGTTTGGTTGCTCACAGATTACCGGGTTCGGCCCTGTCGGTTGCATGGTATATGTCGACTTGTCCGCTAGGAAAAACTGAAAAAATGCGATGCAAACTGGAAGCAGAGACTGTTCACCTTCAAAGTAAAAGTTGCCCCTTAGGTGAAACCAACATATTTTAAAAGGTACTGCTTTTACTTTGAAGATGAAAGTCTCCGCCTCCAGTTTGCATTGCACTCTTCACAGTTGTAGTACCACTTAGCGTGTAGTTGGGGCGTGTTTGCAGAAAGGTTGCTGTCTTCCATACAAACTAAGGGGCAACTGCGGCAATCTGCTAGTGACTAAAGCAATCACAAGGAGGTTTCCAGTGGTTGCCAGGGGGTCGCTAACAGGTCTCAAGGCCTGTGTGATTGGGGCCTGAGCTAGTTTTATTTGGAAAGCCTGGAAATCCTATCCTCAAATCCATTAAAACCTTGGATAGGACAGCATTCAAGAGAACAAAGAAATGTCAAGCACAATTAAACATAATCAAACCTGCTGCTGTTTGGTTGGTCACTGAGTTTGTGTGATGTTTACAATAAACTACACATGTAGCTCAAAGAGAGACGTGACAAAGTTCAGTTAAGGCTTTTTTTTAACAAAGACTTGATTTTCGTTTCAAGCGTCTGAAGTGAACGGATTGAAGGTTGACGAATGGGGCGGAGGAGAGCATTTGCTAGACCTTCAAAAATCTCCTCTGAGGAAAATTAAAGCTGGGCCAGAAAGAGATCACAGGCTGCAATTACAACAGCGTGCTGCAGTGATGGAGGTGATAACGCGCACTCTGATGCGAACAGAAAGCTGGCAATTTGAACCTCAGCTCACCCCATCTCCCTTCACCTGCAGCCCAGAGCAGCTGAGCAGAAGAAGAATACTTGTTCAAAGGGAGTCTCCCCTAGGTCAGGCAAAGGTCATGTACAGGAAGGAGTTGGGAAGTGCACAATGCAATCAGAACTTTTCATCTAATAGTAAGCCTGCTTCATTTTTTTTTTTTTTTTTTGTCTTTTCCATTTAAATTGATTTTTATGTATTTTTTGTGGCTGAGACTTCTTGGCAGAGGACCTTCGTGTAGTCGTGACCTGCACAGTAAGCCACCCCTGTTTAAAGAAAACTTTGCAGTATGAGGACTACATCTGGGTGGCTTTACAACAAAATCAAAGAAGGTGGATTTAAACAATTTGAAAACAATTCTCTGGAAAATATAGACTCATTACCGGAGCCCAAAATCTGTGTGTAAAAAGATAAACAAAATTCAAAACTAATGAAACCTGAAGAGGGGAGGCAGACAGTCTGCTCTGCTGCCATTCTAACATTGCCTAGGGTTCATTTGCTCTCTGTGCTGCAAAATGTGCAACACTAAATGTGAATTAAAGGTCTGATAAACATGTCAGAATAGAGTAAAACTGCCAACATGAAAGTGTGTCACTTACACATCCTTGATGCAGAATAAGCAGAGATGCACAAACCATTGCTCAATAAGTGGTCAAAAACACCACAGGGTGCTATAAATACTCCATACTATCCCATTGTGTATTCATCACAATACAATGCAAATTCAGTATGCATGTATGTGCATATACATGCAAACACACATCCATTTGCACACAGTCACAATTTCACCTCCCTCTCACCCCTCTTCCCTGGGTGGGAGTCCATTTCCGTTTCTTGATACATAAATAAATAAAGGCGTGTATAGTGCCCCAGGACTGGAATGGAAAAGACAGTGTTAAAGCAAAAGAGGGAATGAAAAGAATAGCGGTGGACAGACAGTGGAGAAATTAGGAGGAAAGCGAGGAGGTAGGGGGAAGTTGTAATTGTTTCCCAGCTCAGGGAGGTTCAGTCCCGATGTGACCAGGCCGTCTTTCCCCATGGACCCCACCTCCCTTTTCTCCCAGACAGGAGAGGGAGGCCCCAATCAAACACATGAGCCATGGAACATGACCTGGCAAGTTCAGCAGGAAAAGAGGGGAGGAGGAGAGAGTTAGTGTGAATTGATTGAATTACACTTGGCCAAAAACACCATGTGAGGGGCTGCAAGTGGAGAGACTGACAGGCTGTGGTTAATAACAACAGTACACACTGATTAAGAGTGTTGGTACGACTGCAACATTATTGCAAGTGTCAGAGCCATTCTGCATATCTGTATGAATCCTGTGTACTGGATGGAGTGTCTTAGAGAATTAAAGGGCACAAATGAGGTTAATTGAGTTTGTTTTGTTTGGTGCCAATCTCATGTAGAGTGAGAAAAATAAAGTTATGCCTGTCGGCAACAGAATGAGAGGGACAGAAGAAGTGAGTGAGATCTGCATTTGTTTTTCAGGGATCACATATTCCTTCCCTTTCTCTCATCTCATTCCTCACTTTCCCATAGAGAAGAATAATAGCTTAGAGCACCAAAAATAATTAAGCTTCCAAATTTATTCATCTAATTTAAAATGGCTGTCTGCACTGGAGTAGGAAGGGGTTTTCCTGCGCTAATTCTAGCTGTAAGTGTTTACTGCCGTATCTCTCACAGTCGTATCAGTGCAGGCAACAGAAACAAACTCCACCTGCCAATCATAAACAACCCGTGAGCTACAATAATTACACATTGAAGACTGAGAAAAAATGGTGTCTGTGTCACACAAAAAGACTGCACCACAGCAGATCTAAAACTAAAATGTAGGTCTGCCAAGAACATCAATATTACATATAATTCTTTGTTTTGAATTGTGGACACAAAAGAAAAAGTTCTATTTTTTTTTTCCACAGTATCAGTGCTGTTCCACTATAGCGGGTCGGTTATTTGTTGATACTAAATGATAGTGCTGTTGCCTAGATTTGATTGGTGCGGTATCTGTGTGAGTGGGAGCTAAAAATAGTTCCAGCAGATAAAAAATAAGGGAGGAACTTCTAGTCTCAGAACTTCCTGTGTAATGGGGTGTGACTGCAAAATAGTCCAAAATACAAAGGGGCTCTATGCTGTAGCCCCAAATTGTAATGTTTATGGATAAAAAAAATCTGGTAATTTTCATTGTGTTTTCCACTTTAGGGGCCAAGCTAATAGAAATAGTTAAGTTTTTTTTTTATTTCATTTTGATTTCACACACACACACAAAAAGAGCAGAATAGAGTTTCTAGCAACAGCCAACTGATATCACCACAAATAGCTGGAACATACAATTTCTGACTGGAGACTGACACTCCAAATGTCTGTTGTTGTCATAATTCCTTATCCTGCTTTTTAAAGTCACCTTCCCTGTGAGAAAAAACAAAAGGACAATATTATACGTTTCTCAGTTCTGACATATAATCAATGTTATATTAGCAAAAACTAAAATTAAAAATGGGCTTTATGTCTCAAAGTGCATGTAAATAACAACTTTAAAAATGTTGCTTAATTCCTATTCATTGAGGACTCTCAAATTCACCAAAAGCACCCTTTAGGTGAATTTTCAGGCAGCTGCAACTTTTAAAAAATATATAAATATGAACATGCAACTCCAGAGCCACATGCGACTCTTTTGCCCATCTCCAGTGGCTCCCTGTGGCTTTCTAGATAACTATTAAGAAGAAATGAACAATGTTTTTTGTTTTCTGTGCATTAATTTTTATTTATCATAGCTGTAAGCATTCTTCAACTGTAAAAATATGCAGCCAATAAACCAAAATGTAAAAATTTTTTCAATATCATAGCCTACGTCTGTCACCTTATCCTCTTAATTTTCTTAAACCAGTACAGCATAACAGCGTTTAGCATGGATGTATACACATAAATGGGTAGCCCTGAGTCTCACTACTTATGGATTCCGAATTCAGAGGGAAACTGAGAATTTAACAGTGCCTGGACAGATTTGCTGTCACTGCCATTGCTCCTGGGTTACTAGTATGCTTGATCTGCAGTGGTAACTGACTCTTTTTATTTTACTTTTTTAACTTTTAAATCTGCTATGTTGCTTTATGTTTCATTTAGTTTCAAAGTAGGCTACTTCTAATTTGATTCCCTTGCACAAACACAGGTAGGACTCGAAGTGACCTCTACAGCAGGCCTGTACATGCGAATACACATTTTCCCCAAGTGTTTCTGTTTTGTTGGTTGTAAAATTAAATAAAGAAGTAAATAATTTCCATTATTTTAATTGTATAATTTCATAAATACAAAAACATGGTATTAGTGTAATGAAAATGCAAAATGAAAGCATCAACTAATTATAAATAGTCCAATGCAGAGGAGTCACATATGGTAAAAGATTTTTTTTAATTTTTACATACTAATGGGCTATTTAATACTTAATAGGCTGTCACTTTCTTTATAAGGCTTTATAAGTTTTGCTTCTCCATACAGATTTTTTTTGTCAAAAATTGCTCAAAACGGCTCTTTTGATATTAAAGATTGCCAACCCTGCCCTAGAATATGGCATTTGCAATGTAATTGTCATTACCATCTAATATTAATGTCAGTGTTTGTATTTTTCTTTGTGTAGCAATTTTGTTTCTGGATTTTCCAATGTGCCATTTTATCATGTGTGCAATGACCGTATAAAATGTTATCTCACATTTTTATGGTTGACAAGAACGTGCTGGGCAAGCTGCAAGTCCACCAGTCAGACCTGCTTCTACAGACAAGAACAAACAGATAACATACTGACTTTTACACATGGTGCATTTGCTTATATTTGCATGAAGCCTGTTTTCATACTGGAACATCCAGATCACATGAAGCCTCCATTGTTTGCAACATTAAACACCTTAACATATTTTGCTGCAAAACAGAAACTCTACCCTATAGAGTTCTCCACAAGATAAGATTACAGTCGTAGTTGTAAGTAAAATCCAAGATCCTCTAGGCTGACTGGCCATTGAAAAAAATAACTTGGCCTCAGAGTGTGTAATCAACTGTACAGAGGAACATTAAGAGACAGAGTGCACCAGCCTCATCTAAAACTGGGCCATACAAACATTTTTTGTCCTGTAAGATTCTAGAAAATCCATTGCAGCAGTCATCTACAAATCTCCAGCATCAGTGGGATATTGGGGTTTGAATGTAATTACTCTATGGCCACTTAGTTCAGGCTGTCACTGCTAAGGTCACATGAATAAGCCTCCATATTTGTCTCTAATCGAGCCACTAATCTGAAAGATCTAAGAGCCTGAATCAATCCTCCATTCTGCCTCTATTGATCTCATCTCCTCCGTCTACCAGTTTCACTCCCGCTTTTTCGTCTCCGTCTCCTTCCTCACTATGCTCTTTGCAGTAATGGATACTGAAAATGTCAGGCAGATTTAACATTTATTGCTTATTCAAAACGGCCTCTGACCCACACACAATACCCTCCACCACATCTCTGCAGACATGCCAAAAAAAAAAAAGAGGGAGTAGTGGATCTCAGTGGGCGTAGTCAGCGTTCAGGGGTTGTCATTCTTATTGTTGCAGTAGCCATGAAATGATCAAGCTTAGCTAATGGCTGCCTTATCTCTCCAGCAGGCTTAATAATGGCTGTTCAAAGTCTGCTTCTCCAGGTGGGAGTTATGTCATTAATCCTTGATATTACACATTAGACTAACCACAATAACCATATGGTCTGAACTAAGAGCAAGATACTGAAAGGTTTTCAAAGCCTTGAGGCCTGGGCCAATGGATCAAAGTAGTAGAAAACCTGATTGTAAATGTCTACATGTGTCCGTCTTTCCTGTGCTAGCAATTATGTGCATGCCGATTTATGTGTGTACAGTCAGTTACACTCATGTCGCTTCATACCTTGCCTGCAGTGTTTACACAAGCAGCACAACTGAATGAAATTACCTGAGTGAAATTTTTCATGTTATGATTAATGAAATTGTGTTGCTTCATTCATATTCATACAAAACAATCAGAAATGTTTCCCCCTAAGGGGGGAAAACCATCCATGGTACTCAGTAACATAAAGCAGCAGAAGGACAATTGCTGTAGTTAAAAAAAGCTAATGTTTTCCCCTTTATATTCAGGGAACAGCTCACAGTCTCCTTTGTCAAAGTTTTTGTTTCTTAATGTGCCACATGTTTTCAACTTAAATCAGGTCAGTGTAGCACCAGTTAAGCACCCTTACTTCTCTTGTAATACATTCAGAATGTAGTTTGGCATTTTATTGTTGAAATAAGCAAGTTCTTCCCTGAAAAATTCATCATCAAATCATCAAAATAACAATTTTTTTCATTGTGTCTGTATATTATTCAGCATTAACATTAACCTTCACAGATGCAAGTTACTCATGCCATGTGCACAAAACGCACCTTGATAAATAAATGTTGCATCTTTAGAACAACTGCATGTGGATAACAAGTCAGAGCTCATACAATGATTTCCTCTGCAGAATCCTCTCATTCTTTAAAGCAGTACCACCTAAAGATCACAGTCATTCAATGTTCATTTTCATCCTTGTTCTTTGCACACAGTTTTATCTATTCTCTGAACTTTTTATTGATAATATATACCATATATGATGAAATCCCCAAATTAGCTAAAATTTTGCCCATGCAGTCCTTCAAAGAGTGCTTTATGGTTCCCCAACTCCACTTCTGAAAGACTACACCTCTATCTGGGGTGCTCTTTTTTTTTTTACCCATTTTACTAACCTGTTGCTAATTATCCTAATTAACTGTGAGATGTTCAGGTGGGTTTTTTTTTTTTTTTTTTGCATTACCCAAATTTTCCAATATTTTTTGTTTCTTTTTCTTATTGAGAGGGTCCTGGCACCAAGTTTAAAATATGCACATATATTTTTAAAAACATAATAAAATTTCATATTCTTTAATATTTAGCATGTTATCTCTGCACTATTTTCAATTGAATATAGAGTAATGACATTCAGATATTGCAGTTGTTTACATTCTATGCAATCTCAGCCTTTATGGTAACACAACTGTGACCTTTCACAGAAAAAGTGTGCAGACATTCATGATCCCCAAGAGATGAAGGCTAATAACTCTTACGTTTTCGTAGTCCATGTTGTTTCAGTAAAAAGTGTTTCTTTCTTTAACTTCCAAGTGCAAAAAAAGACAAAATGAGGAGGAAAAACCTGACCAACAAACAGAGAGAAACAATATGATAAAAACAGTTTGTCTTCATTACGATGAAGAGGAAGAATAGCAGCAAGGGGACGAAAATGAACGAGTAAACCAAGATGTGTCTTCTATAAGTCCAAATTGCATCCAGATGAGTTAACCAGTCAGATAACCTTTTCCATATGATATCATTCTGCCTCTAAATTCACAGAGGTTCCAGATGAACCACGCATTTTGTTAAACAAACACTGGGATTACTGAGATTAATACACAGAAAGAGCAGACACTCACGATCACAGTTATGGCATTCCAGCATGAACTCAGGGGAGCTCACATCACTGCTGCAAAAACATACACGGCAAAGCAAAAGCATACAGCGCGGCAGGGATCAATGTAGTTTCTAATCCCTAAAATACAAGATGAGGGTTGTGTTTCCATGTTTTATTGCTTGTGCTTACTGAAAATACAGTCAGTAACGAAATCTGGCTATAACGAGGGATTTTTTTCAGCTTTTATTATTACATCAGTAAACTCAGATGAGGGGTTGTCAGATGATTTAACTGAGAGTTAGAGCTGTTTGAGACATCATGTTAAAAGTTTTGTTTTGCCTAAAAACACCCTCTAACATTTTCATTTCTCATACACTACTGTAAGCATTGTTAATAACAATTTTAAAGCCACAAATAAAAAATTAAATGGGTTGTGTATTATCCATAGGCGAGTTTAGACCCTTTTTGGGTTTGCTTAAGCACCCCTACATTTCATCATAGCACCCCTAAAAATGACTGTAGATATAGTAGTAATATTAATGTATTTTAGTATTATTTTCTGACATCATCAGTGTTATATTTTACCAACTTTTCTACTGAAGACAGTACAGGTTTGAATGAAAACAGGTTTTCATGTCCAGTGTTCTTGATGTCATGATGTTACAATGTACTCACACAGAGGCATTGCTGCTTCAGCAGTGTGGCTTGAAGAGGTAATTTCATGACACAAACCAGTGGTGCAAATTTAAAACACACTTCACAATTCTTAGACACTGCAACAGGTCATCCAACTCGTTAGGTTGCTTTTGGAGGTAACATTATAATGTGTACCCAGTTTGCAAATGTGAAAAGATATGACTACATTCGCAAGCAGCACATTCTGTTAATATTAATTGCAAAGCACTGTATGCATGACATTATGATTGAGGGCTGAGCTCCCCTAAAAGTTTGAATCTAGAACTGCCCCTGGTATTATCCCTGCTAAGTTTCAACTTCTGAATATTTGCATTATTAATTAAGTTAGTGTATGAGAACAGCAGTTTTTCTGACCCATAGTCCAAAAGTTTAAAATAATGTATAGTTAAGAAAAGCAGACCATCCTTAGAACCTGAAACTGGATTTATTTATTTATTGCATTAGGCTAAGCTTAACAACAAAACAATTCCACCAGATTTCTGCAGAATCAGAGCAGAAAATATCCCCTCTTTGCTGTGATTTGCTTTTGCTTTGTTGAATGAGGGTTGAATTTGTTTTGGTGTTTCTGTGCTGCACATCAAGGTTGTGCACAGTGCATCGATGCTGGCCTTGTGCTGGCTGATAAAACAACAGCCTAACTTCAACCACATCCCTCACTTCTCTGCTATCATCCTATCCGCTTAAAACCAGCCTGTCCATGCATGTCTTGGCCTTGTTTTCAGGGTTACAAAACAACATGGCAGAGAATTGCTGGGAAGTGGAAAACTACAGCAGAAAAGAAAAGGCCACTCATAGAGGAGTTAACAGTGTGCACACTTAACTTTGGTGCAATGCCTGTCCAGTTATTTTAACTATTTTCTGAGAAAATCAGAAGCATTTTAGACACCCAAACCCCTTTCAGATATTGCTGATCAAATACTAAAACCACAGCAATCAAAGCAGCATTTCCACTTATGAAATTAAACTCTTGGGCCATGCTTCCATCAGGGAGCTCCATCCTGTCCCCCACATCATTCCCAAACAGCCTGCCTGACTTCTCAACCCATGCCAAATGCAGACAAGGAAAAGAGAAAGGAGAAAAATAAATAAATCTTCAGCTTTAATGGCTCATTTCCATGGGAAACTACCCTTAAGCCTTAGGCTTGACATCAGTGAAGACACAACTTCAACCCCCAGCCTTCGTTAAATCTCACTATCCACAACCAGTCTGAGCAGGAACAAGAGCCAGGAGTATGTCTAATCAGATTTTTCAGTTTGCTAGTAGCAGGGGAGGCAAAACCGCCGACCCAAACATGATGATTGTTAGCAATTTCTTTGTGTGTGTTTAGATGCTTGTTTGTTTGTGTGACTGGGCAAATCAGCTGTGAGAGTACACAAACTGAATTCTTTGAAACATACAAACTCATAGATAAGAAGTAACAGTGATCATAAAATATAGTAAAAGTCGTTTTAAATCTCAGTACAACTCAAAATCCAATGTCTAAATTATACGGTAAATATATTTTTGATCTATAATTAAAGAATTTAGAAACATTTTGTATGTTTGTTTTTTAATTGTCCATAACTGATCATAAATTATACATTTTATTAGAAATATCTATGAACACATACTGTGTTTTCCCTAAACCATTAATTAGCTTATTCTTGAATTCAGGTTAACTTGAATTAAAGCTGTGATGACTTTTTAGATTGTCTTTATCTGCAGAATGTTGTTGCAAACGATTATCTGTTATCACTGAGTATCACTAGTGCCTCTTATGGTGAACCCATATTAAATATGATGGGATGATTTGAACATATTGTTCATTAAGATTCAGGACATTTATTGTCATTATGCAAGCACAATTAAATTACATTTATACTAAAATCATGTGATACGTAACATTAAATAAGGAACAAATAGTGGCACATATAAAATGCAAGAAATCTGAAATGTTAAAATATTGGACTAATACTGTTGTAAAAGGACAACAAGCGTGAGTGCATCAGCAGTAGTATAATATTGGACAGAGGATAAAATGATTGCATAAATTATAGATAAGATAAATTATGTATAAATTTAAAGGATTTAAAAATGTAAAGTTGAATATTAAAATGTTGCACATTAGGATGATACACTTCAATGAAGTGCACACTTTGATTTTCAATTCTTTGTTGAATAATCAATTTTTTTTATATTCTTGTTACTGTTGGCATTGCAGAACTTGTTTGAGAAAGCAGACAGGAACTGGCCAACCTCCATGTATAAGGAAAACTATTAGTAATTCATAATTTAAATATATTATCTGGCATTTTGTGAACTGCAACACTCTTTTGTGAACTCAACACACTTGTTTGACACTTATAGTACTTACCAATGTGAGTACTTTTAAGTGTCATCAAATAAATCAGAAACTATGCTGATTTTTTTTGAGTACATTGATTGGTATTTAATTCGTTATAAGAATGAATATTTATATAAATATTTGTTCTTCTCAACTTAACCTCAGTTAATTTTTCTATGTAAATATTTAGTATTTCCTACAGTAGTGGTCAGTGACTTTTCCCTACTACTTATAACAGTTAGCTGTCTCTTCAGAATCTAATAAATGTTAATAAAGTTTTAATGGTTACTCAATCAAAGAAAAAGCAGATAGACACATACAGTATCTAAAACTGCAAGATAACTTGCTAACTTGCAAGACTGCTAGACTGATACTAATACATCTTAGAGAATTGTAACATAATAAACAGGCCATTTGATGCTTCACAAAACAGATGTGGAATCAGATGAAGAAAGAAAAGAAGGGGATATTTTGTTCTGCATTATCAGTCACTGTATCTCCCATTTACTGTCACCCGTGAATGGTCTGTGCCCCTGTCTGTGTTGTCGCCACTGTGAAATGATGTTATGTACACACACCTGATGATTAATATGCAGCAATGAAACATTGAAAAGAGCAACAGGAATAAAAGAAACACAGAGGGGAGAAAGGCCTGATGGGAATCTTTTCGGGACAGCAAACACTGCATAAATTAACCTATCAGTGCTCTCACAAGAAAAGACGTGAGCAGGAAACAAATGAACAAAGGGTCAGAATAAATTTATCAGTATATACAGTTTTTATACTATCAAGTTTCATCGAGGGATCATCAAGGGTCAGATCTGTCCTAAATTTATTCCACAGTATGACAATGATGCCAAACATAAAACTAGAGTAAACCAGGAGTCCTGCAGCAGATGGTCATGATCCCACATAACCCTAATCTCAGTATCAAGAAGAGAAACAAGACACTGAGACAGCCTAAATACAATGCCAAGTTCTCAAAGATTTAGAACAACCTACTGACAAGTAATTTGAAAAAAAAGAAAACTGTAGGTTATGGAAAATGGTTTCTGCCACTGAAAACAAACATTTTTTTCCATCCATAAGTCAACAGTTCGGGTTTTCTCAAAATTTCAAGTTAGGTATCTCAAAATTTCAACATACTAA
The DNA here is from genome assembly GCA_015108495.1 of Heterochromis multidens. Classification (NCBI taxonomy): domain Eukaryota; kingdom Metazoa; phylum Chordata; class Actinopteri; order Cichliformes; family Cichlidae; genus Heterochromis; species Heterochromis multidens. The sequence goes on along the minus strand of VUQS01028167.1, from coordinate 105 downwards.
CTCTAACTTCTAAGAAAATAATTTGAAACTGAGATGATAACTTGAAATTTTGACTCAGCTCTGCCAAACAAACTATTTTTTTTTTTTTTTTTTTTTCCCTCCATT
>VUQS01028166.1:4980-20085 GCA_015108495.1 Heterochromis multidens | reverse complement strand
GAGAGTTATACCAGGGAGTTAAGCACTTCTGATTTGAGGCTCTCTTTTTAAGAGGAGCTACAGTATCCAGAGTCGTACGCAGTGAGGATGTAACACTATTAACAGTCCAAAACTTTTCTATAAGAAACAGTCAATGCCTCAGAGAGAACACCATCTTTTTGCACATTACATCTAAGGTCATAGCTATCTGACAGGGAATCTCTTTGTGTGTGTGTTTGTGTGTCTATTTGTTATACAGTGTGCCACTGCTTGTCACCAGAAAAACATTGGAAAGGCTGATGAAAGCTGCTGGTTGTTGGCACCTTAATTTCTCCTGTCCTCCAGAAGGACGGCACAGGATGTGTATGTGTGTGTGTGTGTGTGTGTGTGTGTGTGTGTGCTCTGACAGCATATAGATGGCTGATGTCAACACATGTGACTCTGCTGAGTGCAAGAAATAATAACCAACTTTAGTTGTGATTTTTTAAATGTGATCACATTTACAAAACCATTTAAAGGTGCAATAGTAATTTTTTTTTAAAATTTCAATCAGTCTTTGCAATGAAAGGTGTCACATACTGTTATTAGATTTGTCCTAATTTTCTGTGTTAAAGTCTTCTTTTACACTGCTGGAATTACAGCTAGTAGAACACAGATAAATAAATGGATCATTTACATTTGTAGGCTATTTATTACCAAGTATACCTATACCTATATAGATAGATAGATTCTTTATAGATCTCCCATTCCTTTGATACTCTGATTGGAGTAGACAGTGCTCAATTGAACCATTTTGTGGGAAGAGGAGGCAAAAGGCACATCAAATGCCCCCTTTTATGTGAGCACGCATAAAAGCAGGCTTTCTGAAGCAGAAAGCCTGGGTTAACAAAAAAAGTTGATAACCACTGTCGTTATACTTGTTCTCTCTGACTGGGTTTTAGGTTTTGTCAAGCCAGCTAGCTCAAAGAAAGCCTGGCTATATTAAACTTGCTTAGTAGTATTCCCCTCATTTTAAAAGATGTACCAAAATCTTTACTGCATGGTTCACATTAAAACAACTGTTCAGAGTGACCTTCTGTAAAATCTGATTCCCAGACCTTTTCATATTTTCTTTGTCCTTTAAACTATGTTATATTTTTTTGAATAGAAGGCTTATCCAGTGTGTAAACAATGTTATTAGGTTGTTGGCATTTAAAAGACTGACTTTCATTAATGTTTGCTCATTTTTATTATAAGTTTATCCTATCATGTGTGGCATATTTTTATTATACAGATTGAACTTCACGTTCACGTTAACCAATTACAGTATGCTAATCTGAGTTCCAGCACAAGCTGATTTCCAATCTGCCAAGATTTCAGTTTCCAAATCTTTGATCCGTGCATTTAGCTTATAATGTGAACACTGATGAGCAGGATAGAAACACATATTAAAACTCAGATATGATGCCCTTTATTAAACAGCTCCTTTTCATCATTATTTCAGCAGGTGTTTGTGAGGGTCTAGTAAGTAAATTGTATTGTTTTGTTATTATGAAACAATGACATGACTTTTTAATTGGCACAACAGACCTTTCTCTACATATATTTCTGGGAAAACAAACACATGGCAGTTCATTAGTTTGCAGGAGATGCGGTGCACCTGTTTCCTCTTAAAGTATGAGCTAATTTAGCAGCTTTTTTCGTACTGGCCTCTTTGAACTCAGGAAGCCAGACGATGGAGATAAAAGAACACCTGAGCCTGGTAGTCTGTTTCTTCATTTTATGCCACAATTAGTGATGATGAGCTGGAATTTATGGTTGTTTTTAATTTTCTCTGCGCGACTGAGTGGTTTTTTTATGTCTTTTTCTAAACTGATACAAAGCAAAATCATTTATCTTAGTCTTAGTTTGAAGGAAATTTCCAGCAACCTTAGTATTCCTACGTTTTCCACCCGTTTTGTCTCTCTCAAATTACATTAAATATCCTCTGAAAAGGCAGGCGTTTTATGTATTCAAATCACAAGGCTGAAACAAAGCAGCTAATTGAGTCCTTTTAAATATTTGCCTTAGTTTAATCTCCAATGCTGGTGTGGCCACAGGCAGGAAATGAATCAAAATGAAAATGAAAGGTGAAAGACTTGTGAAGTTGATCCAGTGGAACGGTAAAAAAAAACAAAACAGAAAAAAAAAAACAGTCAAGAAGGGCAGCAAATATTTCCTGAGTGGCTTTGCAGCAGAACTTCAGAGCAGACTCTGCATTATATGATTTCTGTGCACTCGATTGACAAATTAAAGATATTTCCCTCTGCTGTTTGTGGCAAACAGAGGCAACTTTAAGTTCCCATTCCACGTTGTCCATCTTGTTTTCCCTCTCATGTCTCAGAGGCTCCTCAGCCCCCATCTCGCTTCATCTTCTCCCATCGTCTCATTTTCTTTCTTCCGTCCAGACACTCAGAGTTATTTCCCAAGCTTTTTGCTGTCTTGATTTTTAATTACAAAGTCTTTTGAGTGGGAGGGTTGTGGTGCGTCCGAGCTAGAGGTAATCATAATGTGGTTATTCATGTCACATCTAAAGGAAGGAAAAGGAAAGGTGGAAGTAATTGAGTCCGTGGCAGATGCAAGCACCTCTGCTGCTGCCAGAGAGTAATGAGTGCAAGTGTGGCGGAGTCTTTGTTTGGATGTTTATCAGTCTGTCCATCCATTTGTTTGTTTACTTGTCTGTCACTGTGATTGCAGAAGGAATTAAAGATGCTATGTGCAGTGTTTTTGAAGATATTACATAAATTGTGAAGGCTTGTAAAAGACGATTCAATGGGACATGTCAACAGAAAGTGTAAAAAATATTTTTTACAGTTACAGACCAAAAAATGGTTACAGACCAAGCCTGTATAATTAACGTTAAAAAAAAGCTCCTCATGAGCCCCAGATAATTATTGTTTTAGAATTGTTAGGATGGCATATAGCTGCTAAGTATGAGCAGAGGTGTCAAAAGTACAAATATTCGTCACTTAAGTAGAAGTACTGATACTTTTGTTAAAAAAACACTCTGGTAAAAGTTGAAGCACTGATGCAACTTCTTTACTTAAGTAAATGTGAAACAGTACAGGCTCTGAAATGTGCTCAGAGTATTTCTACCAGCTATTTTTTGCCAAACTAACTGAACCTCAGGTCATATTAATATCACGATAAAATAATATTAATAAAAGGGAATAAAAACTTTATTTCAACTTAAATTCTAATTCTAATGAATGTACTCAGCTTGAACATCTGTTACGTAGAACACAAGCAGATGAGTGACTTTGCCTCCGCACCTAAACAGAAAAGTGAATTTAGTCAGGGGTTAAAGTGGGATTTGGCAGGTGGGGGAACCCTAAGATCGGTTGTACAGTAGTTGTGCAGCGTGGGGGAAAGAATCACTTAGAAATAAGTCACATTAATTTCTATTGTGAGTGCAAGTAAATGTCGAGTGCAGGTTGTAATCAGCTGACCTGTGCTGCTGCTCTTTGTGGATTTAGCCAACTGGATTCAACAAGATAAGCAGATGTTGCAAGAGCTATCATGGCTGATTTCCCACCCCCAGACAGTATAAAGCAGGAATTCAGTGAGTGAATCTAATCAGCAGCATCAGTTTAAATTTAAATTGATGTCTGCTACCCTTGATATAACCTCACATTGACCATGAACAGCACAGCTGCCTGTGTAGCCTGCACTAAACTGCCCAGTATTTTCACGCAGCCTTTGAATAACACAAAGTTAGTACACTTCACCTTGTTTTGTTTATGTTTTTTCACAATATGGAAAAACATAACTTCAGCAACAGATCATGCATAGATCCAGTATCTGTTCAAAAACCTCTAAAATGAATGAGGACATTACATGTAAACTTTAAATTTCCATTTATCAAATGTCACTGAGCAGTTCTTTAAATACAGCAGCTGTACCTTAAGCTAGCAGACACATTGTGTGACAAACTGCACAGAAACAGTTTATGTGTTTGCATTTGAAATTACCTGCCATTTAAAACGCATTACTCCCTTTCTGTAGTGCTACAGAAGAGGAGCGAAGGTAATAACAACTTGACATCTTCACCAAAAACGCCGTTTCGGATTGTCACGGCCTACTTTAACCCCCGAGTACAATAAATAAATAGATTCTTCTTTCATCTCTTTGTCTGTGGTAAGCACTGGCAATGGATACACCAATAGGATGGTCTTTGTTAGTATTCCCTCCATTTAGGTTCAAATCAGTTTGATGTTTGAAGGTGTGCATTAACAGGAAATAATAACTCCCCTCAAATGTCTTACACCTAAAGTAACACGGCTGTTTTGAAAATGAAAATGCTCCCTTTCTTGCAAACACGCCTTCCTCCTTTCCTCTTCCTTTGTCTTTAGCCAAACAGTAGCACAGTTTCCACTGTCACCCTGTTGGCCAACAGCACCAGAGGCGGTCGTTATTAACCTGGGCCCCGACTGATCCGTTATGGAAATCCCATTCTTTATGATCCACATATTTGATTTGGCCAAAATTTTTACATCGGATGCCCTTCCTGACGCAACCCTCCCATTTAACCAAGCTTGGGACAGTGATTTCCAATATTTCTGTGTTTTTTAATATCTAATATCTTTGCTTATATTGGTAACTAGACTGTAGTCAACATGATTTACGAAGGGGTTATATATAAAATAAAGAAATGACCTGTTTTGCAAGTATCTTTATGACTCTGCGTTATTGTACCTACATGATAATCAATCCAGTCTCTTTTGGCCACTTAAAATATCTTTATAGAACTGTTATGTTATATTTGTTGCAATCTCTGCTGCCCTCTTGGCCAGATCTGTCTTGAGAAAAGACATTTTTAATGTCAGTGAAGTTTTTTACCTGGATAAATAAAGGATATATAAAAGTGACTTTGTCAAATCTGATTGCAGCTTCTACCTTGTCACAGGAATGTTCTTTCTGGGTCAAAATGACTTGATATCATTCATGAGAGACATGTTTGAGATGTGTTTGACAGATTATAGGCCAACAAGTCATTTAAAACAGTTTAAATGCTATCAATCATTTTTCTGCAAATATCGGAAATCACTTTTTGGCAGACATTCACGTTTTCGTGTGACACTAGCACTAGGAGTTCCATGGATTGTTGCCCCCCGCCATGGCTGGGTTAATAGAAAGTAAAGATATTTGCATTAAAATGTTGTCAGAAAAATACTCAAGTACAGATACCTAAACATTCTACTTAAGTACAGTAACAAAGTATTTTGTACTTCGTTACTATGGTGTGAAAAGGAGTTTTTGCGTATAAGTATAATAAGGTAGCTCTGTGTTCTTTCATCTGCTTATATTTCTGAACTATTCCTGCTGCTCTCTTCTTTTTGTCACACCTTCATTCTCAGTTTCATCATTGCTACTCTGATCCAGTGATCTTCTTACCTGCCTCCTCCGAGTCAATCAGTTTCTGATCCCCACTCTTTAAGCCTTATTGCTATTCTGTCATTCTGTCTTTCAAGTCGTCATTCATTCAACCCTTCCTCTACCTCATCCTGGATGTTCTGGGAGTCTGCTAACTCTAATTTCCACCACCACCAATATTATCTAGACTCCTGGGTCCTGTCCCGTTTCATGCCTTTGTTTTGCTATGTCGCTAATCGCCAGAATACTTATACTTATTACCCATGCGCATCAGTAACGTTTTTTACATTCAAATGTTTCTGAGACGTCTCCTTTTTTTTAAAAAAAAACTACAACTCGTCCAAAATACTGCTGGTTTTACCTATAAAGCTGTAATCCAAGTGGAGAATGCTGTACATGGCAGCAAAGGAGTTGCCTCCTTAGTGTAGTGTCGAACACCAAAATATTAAACCACCAAAGAGCATCCCTAAACACAAACCTTCGTCTAAGTTAGAATATGAACTGCAAAAAAAAAAAAACCTTCCACACTTAAGTCTTCATAGTGTCCCCAGATCCTCTGTGTGCAAGCCTTTCAGCAACACAGAAATGGGTATTGATCATTTTATAACCGCGTTCCCATTTGGAAATTACCTCTTTGTCCTGAAGTTCTTCAAGTTTGGAGAAAATAACTTTCAAGAGCTTTCAGGTTGCCATCAGTATGTCTCTAAAGCAAATGGTGAATGGAGCGAGTGACGTTACTTCTACATGCTTCCACCAAGTCACGTAATTCAAGCATTTTAATGTCTGTATTTAATTTTGCTCATGAACAGTTGAGAGTGCTTTCAGTCTGTTTGAATTACCCTACTTCTGCTCAGTGTACATACTCACCCACCAAATACTATCAACCCACTGTTTGCTCAAGGTGGCTTACAACATCTGTGACACAAGTCAAAGACTAGCTTGTTGGAAGTAATGCATGTCACTCTACAGAGGATATTTTCTTTCCATGAGCTGTTTGGTTAGATCTAGGCACCAGATTACTCAGCTGGGGTTCAGGAAGGTTATGGTTGGGGCTAAATATGAATTTGTGCAACTTAAGATGCATACTGTATAATACAAAGCTGTGTTTACTAGCTTGTTAGCTTTACCACAGGAGGTTCTGCATGCACTTCTTTACATGACCACTTCATGGTCACGTAATCTGTGTTGTTCTCTGTTTATTACTTGTAATGGAAGTGTATAATGGTACCTACTGGTGATAATACGTGACTTATAACTGATAACAATGTGCCATAACAGGGACAAGTCTTAACTTTCATCAAAAAACTTGGTAGTCATACTTTTCTGCCAAACTTTGAGTCAGATAACAACCATCTCTACCACCATAGCATCTCTCCACTACTTTATTCTTCATTATTAAAGTTTTTTTTTCTTTTTTTAATGTAGTGGCATGGCCCTGAACTCTTGAGATTCTCAAGTGTGATCATCTTCATTATTCCTGTATTCAGGCTCTAGCCCGAAGGGTCTTTTGGTATCTGCAGCCTTGAAACAACTTTCTTGAGCAACTCAGGTGCTCAAGGTAAACTTTAAAATCACCTCTTATTTGTCATTGCAGAACCTTTTTGGTCATCTTTGGGTTTTATTTGTTTTGATTTCCATTTCCTTCCCTGAACTTTTTGCCATCCCTACCACAGGATTTGTTACGATCAATGATCCCTTATTGCTCATTCTCTTTCATTGCTGCAATCTCACCTTTTGTCAGTCTTTCACTGGTTTGGTTGGGAAGTAACTTTTCTTTTTAAAACTGCCTGCATCGCCTCAAATTATTGGGATAATGATTTATTGATGTTAAAACTGCTACCCTCTGCACCTTTTGAGCAGATTTTTTTTTTTTGCTCTTTTGTGTCTCAAATAAAACCTTAGTCAGGGCTGGACTGCACAGAATGGTCAGCTAATTTCACCTGTCTCAGCAGCACTGTAATACACACTGTACTCGTGATAGTGATAAATTATCTAATCCTGAGAAGACCAACATTTGTCTTGCCCCTGTGGGTGCCAGACGAGACAATCAGCTCCTCATTTTTACGTCTGTATTGTGATTTAGTGAAGAGCATGCTGCTCACTTGGAACTGCTTACCTTCATCATTATGTCTGTATTGGGTAGTAAGCATTTGTCTGTGCCAATGTAAATATGTATAATAGGGAGCCACTGCTATTTTTGAAATAGTTATTTATCTTCTTTTTACCCAGCAAAATCCATCTTCTCCACCTACACACCTCTCATCCTCAGATGTTTGTGCAGGCCTAAAACAGGATTAACTACTTTGACATAAGTATAATGCCTAACTAAAAACTAATATCTCTGTCATATCTGCATTGAATTTTGAATCAAAGTCACTACCTCTTATTGCCACTTGATGGCAGACTCACAACACAGCAGGGTTTGGTTAGCCTTGTTCACGCCTGAATACAGTATATGTACTGCATATTTCTGTTTGCACTTCTTACAAGTGTAGCATCAGTCATGTAGGAGATCTGTCCACTGGCTCATTGATATATGAAATATTCTGGATAAAAGTGGAAATAATAAACTCTTTAATACCTTTTTTAAAATATGTATATCTACTTCATGTTCTGAAGTACATTTGCTCCTACATGCATAATGCAGCTTCAAGTTGGTGTCACATTCACGAATCGAATCTGGAAAGAGATTCACCTTGACCCGACTATGATCTGAAAGCTAAGAACATTTCTGCGCTGGCCGGTAACTCGTCATTGTGAAGCTGAACACTTTGAAACACTGCATTAGCGAAACAAGTTCAGGCACTGACAGAATGTGAAATGCTAGTTCAAGTGCAAGCGATGAATAGCTGTGAGAAGGTTGGTTCAAATGGAAGCGCTTAGTGAAATTAGCATCAGTTGAAGGGTTAAAAACTGAAAGATGATGTCAGTTGAAGTGTTGTTTAATGCGTAAGCACTAAAATTGCAAATTGTGCATTTAATGTAAGATTTATGATGAAGAAAACCAGAAAATGCGTTAATGTTGGTTGAGGACCTGAGACATGAAAGGGTTTGAAGTATAACTACCAAAAGGAGGGAGCCATAGTAGAACAAAAAGTATCAGTGAAGACATAGCTGCTAAAAAATGTCTGTTAATAGTAATAAAATGCTGAAAAAAGTCACATTTAAAGTCCCGGCTATAATGTAAGACCTGGAAAGGACTTGAGGTGTAACTGCTGAAACCAGAATATTAGTAAAGAAGAGAAAAAAACAAGGAGGAATGTGAAAGCAGTGACACTGTTAACAACTGATGGCTTTTAGCATGTGAGACAACTATATGCTTTGACAGGTAGCTCGTCCTTTTATTGATCAGACGACATGATGCGTCGCTGCAGCGTGCACCACCCTCTATCATCAGTGTCAATCTGTCATCAGTTTTTTTTCCTACACACCCTGAACATGTGATCCGTCTCTGCGCTGACCATCAGGTCGCCACTCCATCCTGATGGTCGCACTTGGCTTCTTACAAGACTCCAGGTTACCATAGCGACATGACGTGGGTGAAGGAGTGAGTGAACCAGCGAGTGTTGAAGATGAAGATGAAAGGAGGTAGAATGCTGTAATCAGATTGTCTCCTTCGGTCCTGCCTCGGATCCATCTTTTCGCCTCCACGGGTCCACGTCCCGCACAGCCAAACTCACCACCACATAAATCACAATTGGCCACAAGTCACCTCTCATTGCTGCAGCCAACCACATATCCACAGGAGGAGGGAGGGGTGCATTTAGCCTTGACCATGCCCAGACTCAGGCTTGTGGGTTGATGGGATGTTTAGTAGCCCTCGCTCCACCCCATATCCACAGTCAACTTCGAGAATGTCCATGGCTTCTCCACTGATATGGTTTCTTACAGCATGGTCAAATGAAGATGGATTGGGGGTTAATGGTGTAATGATTCTGTTTTACAGCCAGCTCGCTGGCACTTCTCTCGGTGAAAAGCCACGCTAAGAAGGCTACAGCTGAAGGACCGAGAGACTGTTTCTTCCTCCTGCTTTTCCTTTCTCTAACTTCTAAATCAGTGTGGCACTTTTCTCGCTGCTTAAATTCCTTAACCCTTTTTCCCTCCTTTCCCTTCATCCTGAGTTTCTGCCGCTAATCCTGTGGGTTATAAAATAAAATAAAAAAATAAAATAAAAGTTTCAGCAGTCGAGGCAGAACCAGCGAAGTGCTTCATAATTAGAAAACGGCTCATAATTACAGCGTGGTCACAGGCTGTTAGCTCGCTCACTCAGCTGCCCTGCGTGGGATGGTGGCCTCCCGCGATGCCTGTTTGTGTATGTGCGTTTGTGTGTCAGCCTCCCTCAGAGAGGTCAGGCTGAAGCTGAGAAGGATAGCAGATGTGCTACCCCAGACTTCCTATACACCAGCTGGGTGCCCTGTCAAAACAGTATAAGCCACACTCAAGGAACCACGAACATGTGCATTTTGGAATATTTTGATCACACCTCTGTTTCTTCTTTCGTTTAAGGTCTTGTCACAGTAGAAGTAGTGCTGCTTGCAATGGACTGCATCCTGTTGACGGTAATATTGACTAAAGGACATCTTTATTGGCTAGTGTTGTATTTGTTGATAGGCAACACGATTTTGATAAACCTTTTTTGGAGAAGTTTCCAACATAAAAGAAACAACAGCCTAGTCTAATGGTAATTTGGGAAATCTACACAAAATGGGATCTATTTCTTCATGCACATTGACACATATTGTCCTTTTCTTTCATGGCAGTCAGCACGACTTTGAATCTATTGTGTTTCAGTTGGAAGGATGTTTTGTGCCAGCACAACGTATGTTTTTCAGATTCTTCTGGGTAGATGCATCACCTGAGGAACAAGAGGTAACGCTGCATTTTAACCCAAACCATGACCTTTATCTAAACCTAACCAAGTACTTTTTACCCCTCAGCCAAAAAGGCTGAGGGGGTATTGTCGTCACCCCGCTGAGCGGGTGAGTGGGCGGCTTGGACACCCAAGTTTGTGAATGCAGTAACTCAAGAAAGAAGTCACCTAGGACTTTTAACATTCATACCATAGGTGCATCTACTGGCAGGCTGAGGGGTACCACTGGCGGCCGCCAGTATTTTTTTGTTTTGTTGCCTAAACCTAACAAAAAAAACAAGTGACAATAAATGGCAAATGAAACCACATTTTAAGCCTAAAGTACAGTATTATCAAAGAAAACAGTGATGTGGTGATTAGCAAATACCTCCAAAGACCTGCATCTTAGATTAATTGGCAATTCTGAACTGACAGCCACTCAAACATAATTTACTGTATGGTCCAGCAAATGTGTCCGTCTGCATACATGTTTCCTTTGTCACCCACTCCAGATGCACTCCCGTACAGTCCAAGATCCTAACTGCACGTTGCTGGAAGCAGATCACGTATGTGTCAGCCGACTGCTTATTGGTTGACAAGTAGGCCGGAATAGGGAAGGGAGCAACAGCGGAGTTCACAGACGGACTAACAACAGCACAAGCGAGAGTGGCCCACAGACCAGTTGTATCACACACTATGTACACTGCCTCCATCTGACAACCGAGATCTCTGCAGGCAGACAGGCCATCGTTGGACTGCCTTAAACAGTGAATGCACTAAAAAAAAGTGACACCGCAAGCCACGTTTTGGTGTCGTTTAGGCCAGTCATACACCTCTCAATTTTTATAGCCTTGTGCAGGTGCCATGGCTTATGCCACCGGGTTGAAGGCACGAGTGTACGATTGTGTCAGTTTTTACCACCAGTGTAATGATGTATCAGTACAGAAGCTCAGAGGTTCACAGATTATGCAGAGGGAGATGTTGCAATAGTTTAAAAAGATGCATCTTTCTGGAAAAACAACTTTGATTTCTTTGCTTCGGGTTTTGAATTCTTCTCCTTCTATAAAAGCGCTGATGTGGAGGTTTTGTCTGAGTGGCGACACTTATCGTTCAGGAGAATACTGCAGCGAGTACTCATGCCCTCTACTGGTATAAATGGTATACAGCTGTGGCAACGTCACTGTTTGCGCACAACATGACCAATGCAGTATGTATAATGGGCCCATTAGCCTTGTGATAGACTGGTGTACTTTCCATTGTGGATAAGCACAAGATAATAGATGGATGATCCCAAAAAATGAGAGAGAAAAAAAAATTGGTTGGGGCGCCAGGGTAGTTCACCTGGTTGAGCAGGCGACCCACATCCCATAATGCTATTGCAGAGGCCCAGGTTTGAATCCTCCTATTAGCACCTCTTAAGCTCACTGATCAACACAACTTATATTTATTTATATATGTTGTATTTTTAAAAAAGTGGCTTCATGGTGTAAGATTCCAAGATAACCCTACAGAAATGAAAATATCCTGCGTGTTTCCTGAAATGGTAAAACTGAATCTCTATTTCCTTTGTAAAGTCAAAGAAACTACATTTTTCTTTAACTGCACTAAATAAATCCAAATAATTATTTTTTTTATTGTAATATATTTATCAGATCAAGTTTGGAATGAAGTAAGTGACTGAGTTAGACTCCCATTTGGCCTTTTTAAATGCTGTGAAATATTACATGGGCTGCTGCCATGTGAGGTGTTTACCTACATCGTTTGCCAGACGGATGCAGACGGCGCCCTCTCGGTCTCCACGGCCAGCCCCCGTGCAAACGCTGGTTTCTGTGTCTGCCATTTGGCCTCCATCTCCTCCCATGATACCTGAGCATGTTAGTGACAATGGCCACAGGAGTGGAAAGTGGACATCTGGTGCACCTGTCCAGCACACACTCATACAGACTCCACAGCTCTCACAACTCCCTCTTCAGAGAGGATGTGTGTGTGTGATGATTTGGCGGTCATGCGTGGTGAAGCTAGGGATCACTGAGACCTGACTACTGGCTCGCCAACCAACTGGCTGACCATATGGATGGAAACGACAGCCCTCCTCTCTGCTCTGCACTCCTTCTTTTTGCCTCTTCAGCCCCACCCATCCTGCCTCTCACCACGCTCCCCACCTGCCCAAGTATCCCTCCTTGCAGTAGCACTCCTGCTGACTTGCTCATTCTTTTTAATGAATCATTGGGTTCACCTGCACCAGAGTGGAAATTCCACCCTCGTCATCCCCCATGTGTCACACTGGATTTTATTTCCTGCTCCTGGTGGAGATTTAGAGGGACAGGCAGGCGCATGATGCATGGAAACTATTAGATGACATGAGATTTTAATCATTCCCCTGCTGAAGTGCGGCTGTTGCTTTAACAAATGGTAATGTAGGGGAGAATAGAGTTTCAAACATTTTTTAAAAGCTGTCAAATATTTTTTTAAACGAATGCTGGTCCAGCACCACTGCTGACCCACTGAACCGCAGTTCTAGTGTCACTCCCTCGACAGCAATTACTTAGTTAGCTTCTCTCATAAAGTCAATCTTAATGTATGCTTTTTTTTCTCCTTACTGAAAAAAGTAAGTTGCTCATTAAAGTCCAAGAAGATTGGTTACTGAAAACATTACATGTTAGAAATCAACTATCAATTTATTATTATCAACTATAGGGGGAAAAAACATAAGAGAGCTTTTTAATGCTGAATTAAATGGACAAAACCTATTTACATTTGCTGTAATGTAAACTATTTTTTCTGTGCACACAAAAATACTTCTTTTACTTTGGTGAAATTATTAAGGCTTGTTGGACTTGTTGGTGTGGATGGCGATATAGTTATGTTAAAAAGAGTTTTTACAGGACTCTATGCAGTCCTGTAAAAAGTACACCCCTTGATTCAGTAGCCTGCAGAACCACCTTTTACCGCAATAACTTGAAGTAATTGTTTTCTGTATGACTTTATCAGTCGCTCATATTGTAGTGGAGGAACTTTGGCCCATTCTTCTTTACAATGTTGCTTCAGTTCATTGAGGTTAGTGGGCATTTGTTTATGCACAGCTCAATGTCACGCAACAGCTTTTCAGTCAGGTTGACGTCTAGACTTTTGTCATGGTCCTGGGTCTCTGACCCAGTGTTTTAAGTTTTGTGTATTTCTGCATATCCTGGTTTCTTTGTATATTGTTATTCTTAGGGTTCTTTTCCCATCTTTTTCAGTTCTGGGTTTTAGTTATTTTTGTATTGAGTTTTTTAGGTATCCGTGCCTCCCTTATGTTACCATGTCTGGTCTAGTCTCGTCTCTCTGTTGGTCTTGTTCCCCTAGTCGGTTATGTCTCCATGTGTGTTCCCTTTTGTCTGTCAAGCCTGTGTGTCATAGTCTGTCTGTGTTTAGAGTTCCTGTTTTATTTTGTCAGTCCCCCGTCTCATGTGCGTATATTCAGTTTTGCTTCCCCTGTCTCATTAGTCAGATTTAGTTCACCTGTGTTCCCTGGTGTGTTCCATCTCCCTGATTACCTTGTGTGTATTTAAGCCCTTAGTTTCCTTCAGTCCCTTGTCGTGATCTCCATCATGCTGTGTGTCTCCCTCCCAAGTTCCTGTGTTTTCTAGTTTGTAGTTTTCCTTGTGTTCCAGCAATAAAGCTGTGATTGAACTTTAGCTCTGCATCTGAGTCCTGCATTTAGGTCCGCAACTCTGCCTGCCACACAGCGGCACATGACACATAGCAGATCTCACTATCATCTTGTAAACCTTCTCTTTCACTCTTGCAGCTATCCTTCTGTCTCAAATGACCCCAATCGTTTCCACCCGCTCCACCCTACCTGCCTTCTCTTTTCTTCACCTCGCTTATGCACTGTCTGTTGCTTTTGATGGTTGACTCCAGGTATTTAAACTCACCTACCTTCACTCTCTCTACTCCTTCCATGTTCACCTCTCCACCTGTCTCCCTCTCATTCACACACAAGTATTCTGTATTGTTTCTACTTTCATTCCTCTTCCCTCCATTGCATATCTCTACCTTTCCGGGCGTTTTCCACCTGCTCCACCTACTCTCACTACAGATCGCAATGTCATCTACAGACCTGAAAAGTATCATATTTTAATTTATATGGAATGCCTTTTTAAAATTTTTTGTTTCCTGGTCCTGACTAAATATTTAGTCATGATATCTGCTTCTCATTTGCTTTAGTTCTTAATTACATTGTGTGTTCCTTAACACACATTTGGAGTGGTGCTTTATTGAATACCATTGCAAACTGGTCTCATTTTATTCTAAACAGTATTTAATTGTTTCTTTGATATTTTAGCTGACTAGGGCTTGCTATTCTGCTTTTGGCTAAGATTCCTACATGGTAAAATTTTTTCTCTGGCAGGTTTTAATCTCATTTATTCTAGTTTTCCTCTCTCTCACTCTCTCAAAGATTTGGACTGTGGTGTTGTATGTGCATTAACGTCGCCTCTGACCATTCCCCTGAGCCACTCCAAAGAGCAGGGATTAATATCAATTATGGACGGGTGGGAAGGTTCTCCACCATGTGCCAGATCCTTAATAGGGACATGTGTAAGTCATTACCTCAACACTTTGGGCTCCCAACACAGTATAAGTATGCATGTGCATGTACAGTATATGTGTGTGTGTGTGTGTAAGAAAGGGATGATTGATGATAAAGAGGATCAGAGTAAAGGGGATTGTTGGAGGTTTCTTCCTAGTTTGATAAAGCTCTGAAAATGCACTTAGAAAGTGGGTTTATATTCTCAGAGAAGCATCTGTTCTCCTTTGAAAAGTGATGAGAAGCTCTATGGTGACAAACCTTCTATCAAAACTGAAAAAAAAAAAAAACAAAAAAAAAAACAAGCCCTTACTCC
>VUQS01028165.1:11322-26180 GCA_015108495.1 Heterochromis multidens | reverse complement strand
TCACCCAGGACCAATTTGCCATGGGAGACCCTACCAGGGGGCAAAAGCCCCCCGACAACATAGCCCCTGGGATCCCTGGGACGCACAAACCCCTCCACCACGATAAGGTAGCGATTCACGGAGGAGATTTACTTTAATCAAGTTCATTATTTACAAAATAATAATTTGAAACTAGCAATTGAGACTTAAACTCATTAGGAAAGTGTTCACTAAGGTCCTAGTTCAAATAAGAAGTGGTGTTTTTTTTTCTTCTTCTTCTTCCTTGCACTTTTCTATTCAATCTAATGTCTTCTTGCAACCAGTGGACTTGCCCCCTACTGGCCCTAGAAGTAATTCTGGTTTAAGGTACTACTGCTTTGGCTTTCCTTTTTAGATGCAGAGCCTATGTTGATCTTTTACAGTCTATCATAAATGAACTTATCGTAAGTAAACTTTTTTTTTTTCCAAACAGAACAGTCCTCACTGTCAGCAAAAAAAGAGGAATGCAGCGGTACTTTGTGCAGATTTTAAAGCTGAAACTTCATAATGAATAATTAATTATTCATATGAGGCACTTGTTTTAATGGGCATTTTTACTTTATGTATGCAGGAGCGTGTTAACAGTTACAGTAATCATATGTGTGTGAGGGAGGATTTGTGTGTCTATAAGATATAGTAAGTTGGTGGGGTAATCTATAGAATGATTTATGGGGTTTTAAGAAAGTCAATAGATTTGTCTGTGACTGTTACTGAGTTTTGTTCAGTCCATTCATCATACTGACCTCAGCTGAAATGGAAATGACCTAATGTCTCTGAGCGGCACCACAGCCTGCCCACATCAGACAGGTAGCATGTGCTGTGGCTGGTCCATTTTCCATCTCACGTCCCATCACGGAGCAGACGCTTGCGGCTCAGCAAAGGTTTTTTGAGCCCTGAAGGAGGGAACATGTAAAGAGGCAGTGAGCACTGGGACTTAAAAATCCTTGAACCTCTGGCACGTGGATTAATTGGTTTACTCAGTATTATTTCATCAGGGACTTTCAAAACAATTTCAGACATTAAAATGTCTTGAGAACATGTCGCCAACCTGAGGGGCAAAGCAATCTAGTTGATAGCTAAAAATAATTCTGTAATATGGACCACCAAAGGACAGTATATATTGAGTAGCAAGGACTATCATCATACTGACAATTATGAATGATATTTCCACTTGTTTTTTTTTTTTTAATCGTTTGTCGTCAGTGTTGTTATTGTAATAACAACACTATGATCATTAGCCTGCTGCAGAGCAGCATTTTTACACCATGGTTGTTAAATTGATTTATCATTTGGCATTTTACCAACATAGAGGGTGGGGTGGGGGAGAAGGGTTGAGTAGTAGAGGTTCTCATTTCCTAGATCTACGGCCCCCATGTACAGACGCGCACACACACACAAACAGCTTTCCTGCGTGAGCATCCAGCTGGCCTATTTATCACCAGCAGTGTTCATTGTGGTGGCCCCCCTGCTAATACCATCCTTGGCTTTTCTGCACCTACCATTAAGTGGAAAGTCCCCCCTGTTAGTGCTGGGCTTTGATTAATTGGTAGTTTAGATGGTGGGAAATGGTGTCCATAGATAATATCAGGCTGCACCTCCACCTGCAGCTGCATTGTTTAGCAACATCCTCACTGCACTGTTTGTGAAACCCCATTATTTGGTCTCTTGTTAGGCTTAAGCTAAAAAGTAATGTGTGTGTTAGTGTGTGTTTGAGAGACCTATGTATGGGTGCAGTTGTATAGTGTCATCTGTATACATATACCACTATAGACATTAAAATGACACGTATCTTCTTTTAAACCTGGAAAATATGTGTTGTGTAATGGTAAACACTCTTTCAGTTTAACTGTACTTATTTCATTCAACCACCTCATTTTACTGTATTGCTAAGTTGTACTCCTCTCTATATATATGATACTGTATGATGTATGCACATGTTAAGAAAACTGTTTTAATTTATGTGGCTATTTCTAATATTGTCTTTCATGTCTTTTTTTCTCACCCTAGGAATCTTCATACTCATTTGCACTGAAATGCCTTATCAGCCTTTCCACTGTTATATTGCTTGGTCTTATAATAATGTACCATGCCCGGGAAATCCAGGTGAGTGTACTGCAAAAAAAGTAACCTTGGTTTATTCATTTAACTTGTGGGATCAGTGTGGCAGTAGTGATAAGATAATAGGCCAGACAAGGTTTTCTGATGTGGCAGTTGACCCCAAATGACAGAAGTTAAATATTATAAAATATTATTTAAATCTTTGAAATACTAAAGTCTGCTTTAAATTGAATTTCTGCTGACAAAAGTATGAAATGCAAAGCACAACTCCTACTTTTCAGCTTAATTAAAGTAGTCAGTACAGTGTATAACCTTAAATGATACAAAGATGAACTTTGAAGCCTAAAACATGTGAAAAAAATGCTAAAAAGTGCTTGATTGTAACATCATACTGTGCAAAAGTCTTGAAATCGCTGCATCTGTTTCCTATTTTCCTAGCAAAATATAAAGAAATGAGTGGGGGATCAAGACTTTTGCACAGTACTCTACATATATTGTATTGTATCATAATAAGAGACAATACCACATCGAGACATGTAATACTGTATATGAAATATATTATATTTGTTAGTGACTGCAAAGAGTCATTGTGATTTTGTGATAATGTATATTTTTTTCATTAGTGTTCAGTGAGGCTGTTCTGATGTGAAATATTGCTGTGCAGTCAGCCTCTGGTGTCTCACAGATTCACACGGGGTGTCTTGTAGTGTTGGTCCTGTGACACACATGTAGAAAAAATGATAAAGGTCTCACTCCAAAGTCATTTATAGCAAAGGTAAACAAGTGAAAACAAAACTAAACAGTGAGAAATGGGACCACAGTCTCCAGCTAGTGATTTAAACCACAGCTAGTTAAATAACTATTATAAACATCAGTTACATCTTTATAATAGCAGTCCAAATGTTTATAGATGCAGTATACAGTATTAAGTATTTACAATAATTTCTTTAAAATTCTATAAATAAGATTATCAATTTACCATCTATTAATGATAGTTATTATAAAGTGTTAGTAAATAGTTTAGACCACCAAAAAGAACATCACTGAAAGTAGATTTAAAAAAAAAAATTAAGATACTGGTCAACTTGGCATTTTCCTGCAGTTCATGCTAAAAATTCTTACCGGTGTACCAACTTGTGATTACTTACAAACTCTTTTTCTGTACAAAGACAGTGTAGGAATACTATGTCACTGTACCCTTGGATGCATTATTATTGCAATACTGTACTGTGACAATGAGTATTTTATATTGCTATCAGAGATGGACTAACAGGAGAGAGACTACTTTGTCTTCCTAAAAAAGAAAATGACCCAAAACATTAAAGACCTGGCCAGAAGCAAAGCAAAGCTACCTACATGTGCAGCATGTTCATAGGAACCTCTGCAACAGTGTTGGGGTGAATTTTCCAAAAAATGTTTTGTCTCTATTGTAGAGAGAAATGCATGAGTGTGTTCAGTAAATGACAATATTGAATATTGTCATTTACTGAATAAATGACAAGTTTGAATTAAATGTTTTAAAATAATGTTTTATCCATATATCCATGAATGTGGTGTTATAGAAACATTCAGGACAGGAAAGCACCTTCATCTGTTAAAAGTATGACTATTAAGTTGTTGTCAAAAAAACACTGCAATTTCTTTGAAAGCAATAGCCTTGATGAATGTATGAGGGTTTCCTTAATTTCATTTTATTGGATCTGAGTTTGTGTGAATTTCTCCTGGGATAACTAGAATTACTCCATGTCATCCCATTTTCTGTACATTTATTATCTTTTTGCCCTAAGCTTATTACACTTTCAGAGATGTGTTGTTTATAAAATGATACATAAGGCATCTATGTTACTCATGTCTGCTTGCTTGATTTTCAAAGATCAGCCACAAAAATAAAAAAGCGAATAACATTGATGATCTCCTTGTTATGTTCTGTTTGGGAAATGTTGGATTCTGGTGCTCATGTTACTCTGATGCACCATGAACAAACCTTCTTGCAAATCAAGCACAGGCAACAGTGTATAGCACAGCAGGCCACCCAGGACACCACAAAAACTCTCATTCAAGGGTCCATGTAGTTGAAGATGTACTAAAGACATGTAGAAGAAAAAAGGTTAAATATGGAAAGAAATTAAATTCTAAATTTAACCAAATTGTCCTCTGTCTGTATTTTTCTTCAGCTGTTTATGGTCGACAATGGTGCGGATGATTGGAGGATAGCCATGACGTATGAGCGAATCTTCTTCATCGTGCTGGAACTACTGGTGTGTGCCATTCATCCCATCCCAGGCCAGTATGTCTTCACTTGGACAGCGCGGCTGGCTTTTACTTACACGCCGTCGGTGGCCGACGCTGATGTGGACATCATCCTCTCCATCCCCATGTTCCTGAGACTCTACCTAATCGGCAGGGTCATGTTACTTCACAGCAAGCTGTTCACGGACGCTTCATCCCGCAGCATTGGCGCCCTCAACAAGATTAACTTCAACACACGCTTTGTCATGAAGACCCTCATGACAATCTGTCCAGGAACTGTTCTGCTGGTGTTCAGTATATCCTCCTGGATCATTGCTGCATGGACTGTGCGTGTCTGTGAGAGGTAAACACGGGGCTGTGAATAATGGATGTTGCTGGGTACCAACTAAAATGGCTGATGCACAATTGCACTTTGTGGATTATTAGACGTCTTTTCTTCCTTCACTTGTCTGTTTTGTCCCACGCGTTTCTGTGCTTTCTGTCGTTTCCCAGAAATGTGTGGAATCATCAGAATAGGTTACATATAATACTGTACACGTGTGCAGGAAGGCATACGCTAATACACCCACATACTACACCACTGCCCGACTATTTAAAAACACCCTTGCACACGTTTCATTAGCTCAGCACTTGCTCCACGACTTCCCACTCCTTGTTTTATTGCTATTTTAGATGGCTTGTCCATAATTCATGAGTGTTTAATTGTTTGTTTGCTGAATGGTTTGTTTTGATAATGCAGAGCAGCCCCCAGGATCCCCTAACCCGTTTTCTCACCAAAACTGCGCAACGGGCTTCGTCTCAAGGGGGCAGCAATGATTCTCACTGAAAATGAAAGAGGCAGGGAGAAATGAGAAGCTTTCTTTTTCTTTCTCGTTTTTGCATTTGCATAGGGAAATGAGACATTAATGCCAGCTTTGATGTTTTAAATTCATTTTTGCGTAGATGGTGTGGAAGGGGGACTCGAGTTGGATGGGTGGAGAGCGGAAAAATCTATAGCAGCAGTTCTTGTCAGACCCAATATTTTAGTCTACACGTGCTATACCGCAAAGGCTAAGCGTCCCATCAGGGGAAGGCTTTTCTTTTATTGCTGCAGCTCACCTTTCCTGCTTTTACTAAGTACCTCCCCTCTCCTTCCTGTACCCCTGCCCTTAACTACCCACATGTTAACCTGTCACTAACCATCCCCCTTTGCACACCCATACCTTGGGATCCTCTTGGCTGGTGGATTTAAAACTCATAGGAGGAACCCAAAAAGCCTTGACACCAGTTCCTCTGAATAGAGGGAGGCCAGTGAGGTGTCACGGGCATGAGATCACCTTAATTTAAAGTTGGCATTGGTTAAAAAAAAGGAACACAACAGTGAATTTTCATATGATGTCTCCAACCTTAGATTTCACCATTATATAGTCTAAATTGGCTATAAATTGACATTTTTGCCATCATTTGGTCTTCATTACTTCATAATAGGAGGGAGTAATTTCATTCTATTCAAATGCTAGTAGAGAAAAAAAAAAAAAAACTACTTGGGGTCAGTTTGGATTTCTGGACTTGAACAGATGAGGAGGTGAGAGGCACAGAATCGCTAGAGTGTGGATTGGTTTAATAATGCACAAACACATGACCAGGGCATGCTATTAGTCGTTTAGTTTCAGAATAACATGTTCAGATGGGTAGATTTGTGTATGTATGTCTATGTCTGTTACTATGGATGGTGCAAGCATGCACATGAAGGTGTGTTTGTGTGTGTGTGTGTGTGTGTGTGTGTGTGTGTGTGTGTGTGTGTGCATGCGTGTGTGTTTGTATAATGTTTTGTTGTACTTTCTATTTCCCCACTATGCTGCTCCATAGGGATACCATGTGAGTCCTCGTTCTCTAGCCGTGGAAAAACCAACTTATCATTTTTTTCACCGAGCTGGCGCCACTGCTGCCCTGAGTGGGGTTGGAGGGTGGTGGGGAGGGGGGTGGTACCGGGGAGAAGGGGCAGCTCCTCTGAAACAAATTGACCAATGATCCTTTCCAAACCCAGTAGGTCAAAAGGAGATTCAGGAAGGGCCCTTTAGTTGGCATGAAAGTGGCACAATTCTTAAGAGATTTTAGTGGCTGTAGGAGCACAGCAGAGACCTACGGTGTGAGCAGCACTTTGAAGCAAGCGTCTCTTTGCTAACTGTTGTGCATTAGGCCGGTAGGAGCTAGAGGAGGAGGAGGAGGAGGAGGAGGAGGAGGAGGAGGAAGTTTGTACAAAAATGGAGCAACTCCTTCAAGTCACCTTCACCAGTCTGCCAGAGGGCAATTTGTCTTATCTCATTTTTTCTCTCTCTCTCTCCTTATGCAATTGTTATAGATCCATACTGCAAAGAAATGTCTTTTTAGCAGCAACTCCAAAGATTTTTGAGGAGCAAAGGCCTTTCTGTTCTTTGTGTTCACACATTACCATCTCATTATGTGTCTCCCCTCACAAAATTAATTGAAAAATGTTATAGTTTTCCACAGACTTTTGTTGCTTTTACCCAAAAGATTGTTCCGTAGAGATGAAGACACTTTGTCCTGTGTTATCAAAACAAGGCCTGAGTGTTCAAGAAGAGAACAAATGTCAAGTCATTTTGTGTACTTAGCTGAGGTCATTTTTGTCTGGGGTATGTGTTACTTTTAGCACAGCATGATTCTGAATGTGAGGTATATGAGTAGCGTAACACAGTTAGAAGGTAAATGAGAGCATTGCTTTTCATTGCTACACGTGTAAATGGAGACGTCTTTTAAAACAAAAGCTTAGTCTCTTCTGAATGCGGTGTCTTCAATTTTTGTTTGCCTACATGAGCCGAATGTCATTCCCCTCCCTCCCCTGTTTTAGTAAACATTGAAACAGCATGTGAGTTTTCATGTTTACTTATCAATCCCATCATTTCAAGTGAAACAAAAGTGGAAAAAAAGAGGCGCTTGTTTCCCAAAGTGCTGTATGTTACTTGTATCCTCTGTTAAATGCGCCGTAACACTGTCACATTGACCACGCTGCGAAGTAAATCAAAGGGCAGTACGGTGTGAGATTGGACGAACACGGAGTCTACCTGGAAAATGCCTAGATGGGGGGAATGAAAGACAAACAACCAGAGGAACTGAGAGAGGTGGAGGGGTGCTGAGAGAGGGTGGAGATGGGAGAAATGCTAATGTTACAGTAGATGGATTTAACACTGGCCCCCTTTCCCTTCTTTCGTGATACAGCCCATCCTCAGAGCTAACCTACCTCAACTAAGCTCCTTAACTAAGCTCTTTTGGCTTCTCCCTCACTACCAAAAAACCCTCCCTCCCTCTCTCTCCTTACTCCTGACTGATCCTTTGCAGATCTCCTACTGTACCCATCTAACGTGGCATGCTTTGCAGTTTCTCCTCATCTCTCCCCACTACTGATTCCTTGTCCCTTTGCCTTTCCTTATCCATAACAAGCAGGCCTAATCCAGCCCGAACTCAGTTACACACTTGCATGCATGCCTTGCCTGCCTCCCTGGTTTCTCACTCCTTTTTCTCTTTAAGTGTTATCTAATTCTCTTCCACTCCTGTTCTAACTTTGTTATCTGAAACAAAATGCTCTATTTCGGGGCGATGCGAGACTGCTGTTTCTCACCTCGCATACTCCAGTGAGGGCCTGTAGGCTAAAAGACAAGAAAGTTTAGCTGACTTTCCCTCAGAGCATAGCACCAGATTATCAGGCTCAAGATACAAGCAGTGCCAGCCAAGAACAGGTTGTCCGAATGTTTAAGTGGAGAAATGCATACCAGTGCAACTTGAACTTTCTCACACCAACCACAGGTTTACATGAAATATTCAAGCAGGCTTTGCAGCTTTACAGTTTCCAGGGTGTGAGGTCAACCAGACGGACCGGCAACCAAACATATATAAATCTGAAATGTTGTCGTTCCTTTGAGTTTATTACAGTAGATTTACATGTATAGCCTGATGCTGCAATGTAAAAATATGTAGTACTATATTTACTGTGAAGGCCAATATGTAATTCACCAGGGACAGTTAGATTCTTCATTGTTTCACTTGATGTGACAGTGTGCTCGCTCTGCAGGCCTTGTATTGATTGCAGCTTAAGCCCACAAAGTAAATTTGCATAATATGTGATAATCATCCAAGTATGATCTGCACTGGGACAGGTAAAAGACAGACAGGTAGTAGCATCCACAGTTACGTTTTTTTTCTGCAAGTTTGATATGATCATATGGAGTTAAATTATTTTCCAAAAGACAAAACAGCAATGATATTGCATCTGCCAGTTTAAAACTATTTGAACACATGTAATTGCTATCCTTAGTTTATGGTCTAGAAGGTCCTCCCTGTCACCAGATGGGTGCTTTTCCAGTCTACTCTTAGAAAGGGAAAAGGAAAAGTGTGATTTCAGGGAATTAGTCACCTACTACTGACTCCTCCTATTAATGTCTCACAGAAGGAATAGACTTACTGCTGTCTCTCGTGGTTTGTAGTTCTCACACAAGGAAAACAAATTGTTTAATAAGCAAAACTAAAATGGGTGAATCCTGAGAATGCCCAAGTATGTTACAGCTGCAAAAAAGGGACAAAAATGAAATAACTTGATAAGAAGGACTTTAAAACTTCAAAACCTCAAAATCATTTGGGTAGGTCTTTTTCAGTGTGACTAAAAGAGGTGAAAGTGTAACGCTAACAGACTTGCATATTGTGGAGTGCTGAGTGTATTGAGAAGACTGGAAACATGAAAGAAAATGTTTAGGTGTACTGAGTTGGCAGTGGAGGTGGAGTGGTAGTGTTTCGGTGCTTGTATGTGTCCCCTGATGGTTTAATACCCAGTGTGTGCATCAGAGGATGAGCGAGTTATTTCTTGGAAATAATTCTTTTTTTAAGCAATTACATGGAAACTGTTATGAACATATTCTTAGCTTGAGCACAGCAACTGTAGTTGGAGTTACTGGGGTTGGAAACTTACTGAGGAGCTTTTCTAGAGGTGTCTCCAGCCTAATTCAGTGAAACATCTGTGATGGATTACTGTCAATCTGATAACCTCAGACGCAAGCACACACTCCAGCACTGAAACATTAAGATTAAGGGTGTCATGAATGGAGTTTCTTGTCTAGTGGCCTTGTAGATTAAGAAGGACAGTCCCAGCATGGCACAGAGAGACCTGACCTTATGAAAGGAAAGACTGACTGAAGTTCTCAGGTTAAATATGAAAGTTTGCAAGGGTGCACACACAAGATTGCCAAGGGCTTAGTTCAGTTGACATAGTTTACTTCATTATTCATAATTGAATGACTTGCAGAAAATCTCTGCAGTTACACCACTGTACCATACTGTTTGAATGTTTTCTTACTGCCCCTGTAAAAATGTGGATGAGCAAACATGCTCTTGAACACTTCTGGCAGTAGAGGCCCAGAGTCAGTCTCGCTGAAAAAAACCTCAAGTCAGCAAATCCAACCAGGTCTTCAGTTTAAAAATCAAATTTTAGTTGGTTGACAGTAGTATAGTACATTTAGGTTAGTTCTTTTTAAAACTGCAGTCATCTTTACACTGGTACTGCAAAAATAATTTTGTTCCCTGCCCCATATAGACAGGAGGTCTAACAGGTACTTCATTTAAAGCTAATATCCAGTTTCTGCAACATGGCAAGCCTCCATGTGGTTTATATTTCGTGTTAATTGACCGAAGCACAATTACAGCAGATCTTGTGAGACCGCCACTCCTCTGTGTTTGATTTCCTGATGACAGGTCACTGTGACATTGAGCCCCTTGACTACTCAAGTGTGTTTAAGAATTCATTGAACAGAGTTGAATTTGGGCACAAAGCCAAGAGATGAAGATTGCTGCAGATTCCTCTGCATGATTTAATTTTAAGTTTGAATTACATGACATATACTTTCATATGTTATATGTAAGCTTTTTTTCAGTTGTACACATTATAGGGAAAGAGTTTACAGACCTTGGGAATGTCTTTTCTTTTCTAAGCTGTCTAAATATAAATATAAATATAAATATAAATATAAATATAAATATAAATATAAATATAAACATAAATACATACCTACCTACCTTGTTAAGCCGGCTTAACAAGGTCCACGTCAGGTGTTACTATGCCAGCTGACCCAATGAGAGGTAGGAGGTACAACAAGATGTCTAGAACTGAGGCTCTAGAAACTGCCAAACAAAGGCTCACAGCTCTGGCCAGTAGGCTGAAGAGATATACTAGAGAAGCAGAGGCCAAGAAAATAAATGGCCTGTTCTCCAAAGATACTGGAAGAACATCTGGGAGAAAGAGGCTTCACACAACTCCAACAACAATTGGCTGGTGGACCTAAGAGCAGACCACAACAACCTCCCAGAACAAGAGCCAGTAAACATCACAAAGGCAGACATCCAATGACGAGTCTCTGGAATGAAGGCTAAAGAAGCTAGCCATCCATGATCGCCTGGCAGCACAAATAAGGAGGCTGCTTACACAGGGCAAAACAATCCTGATCATGAAGGATCACCAAAAGGGTACAACACCATCAAGCTACCGGTTGATTACCTGCCTCTCTGCAACATGGAAGCTCCTCTCAGGCATCATGGCAACCAAGCTGGGTAGGCACACGAGTCAATACATGACCACAGCTCAGAAAGGTATTCGAAATAACACCAGAGGATCAAAACACCAACTCCTGGTTGATAGAGCAGTACACCAGAACTCTAAGACCAGGCAGACCAACCTGAGCACCACCTGGATTGACTACAAGAAAGCTTACACTTCAGTGCCCCACACATGGATACAGGAGTGTTTGGCACGGTACAAGGCTAATAGTGCACTAATAACATTCATTAGAAACTCAGTGGGACTGTGGAAGACAACACTGGAGGCCAACTCCAAGGCAATCGCACAAGTCACCATCAAGTGCAGAATACACCAAAGTGATGCACTGACCCTGCTGCTGTGTTGCATATACCTCAACCCCATTAGCCAGCTCATCACTAAGAGTGGATACGGATATAGATTCAGGAGTGGAGTGACCATCAGCCAACTCTTGTACATGGATGGCATCAAGCTGTATGCCAGGAGTGAGACATTGACTCACTGATCCACCTCACCAGGATCTACAGCGAAGAGATCAGGATGTTGTTCCCAAATGCATAATTGGGGATGAATAGTTGCAAAGAGAGGGAAGGTGATCCAGACTGAAGGGGTGGACTTGCCAGAAGGCAGAATAGCAGAATAGCAGAATAGCAGACATACAAGACAGCTACAAGTCCCTGAGTATCACACAGGCCAACAGGAACCAGATAAAGATTCACAAAGGTCAGCCACAGCCAAATACCTCCAGAAGGTAAGACAGGTGCTGAGAAGCCAGCTGAATGGCAGGAATAAGATCCAAGCCATCAATACATATGCTCTACTGGTCATCAGATACCCAGCCAGAATAATAAGCTGGCCACAGGAGGAGATGGATGCCACTGATGACACAAAAACTCCTCACAATGCATGAAGGTCGCTACCCAAAGTCCAGCACCCTGAGGCTCTATGAGCAAAAGAGGGAAAGAGGGAAGGCGGGGATTAGTGTCACAGCCACAGTCCAGGTTGAAACACGAAGCATCCTTGAATACATCAGGAAGATGCCCCCCCACCCCGAGATGAGCTGCTCCAAGAGTGCCTCAGGCAGCTGAAGACAGACTGTGAGGAACAGGAAGAACAACTATCATGAACAACCAAGCCCCTGCATGGGATGTACCATCGACAGTGGAAGTGATTGACATCAAGAAATCCTACCAGTGGCTAGAAAAGGCCAGTCTAAAGGAAGCACGGAGGCTCTGATCATGGCAATACAAGAACAGGTTCTAAGCACCAGATCCATAGAGGTAGGCATCTACCACAGCAGGGCAGGACCCAAGTTGCAGACTGTGTAAAGATGCCCCAGAGACTACCAACACATAGTAGCAGGATGCAAGATGTAAGCTCGGATAACGTACACTGAGAGGCACAACCAAGTGGCTGGGATAGTCTATATGTGGCACAGTGGAACATCTATGCCACAACTTCAAGTTTCAGACTGCTGGCCAACTAACCAGACATAGTGGTGGTCAACAAGAAGCAGAAGACCGCAGTTGTGATAAATGTGGCAATCCCAGCAGACAGCAACATCAGAAAGGAGCACAAGAAAAGAGAATTACCAGAGGCTGAAGGAACAACTGGAGCAGATATGGAAGTTAAAGTGCAAAGTTTAGTTTATTTAGATTTATTTAGATCCCCATTAGATGCAGCAACGCAGCAGCTATTCTTCCTGGGGTCACAAATCTTTACATTATGACTAAAATACAGACACACACATCCAATAAAACATTCTTACAAGACAAAACCTCACATACACACAGTAAACACAGCTTCGTATAACACAAATTAAACCTCGTATCAGGTAAGCATTAATAACATAACATTTACATAGCTTAACATTTAATTTCCAACACAAAGTGTTCCCAGTGGTAACAGGAGCGTTGGGAGTTGTAACCCCAAAACTGAAGAGTGGCTCCAGCAGATTCCAGGCACATCAGAGGTCTCTGTCCAGAAGATCGCAGTCCTAAGAACAGCTAAGATACTGTGCAGAACCATCAAACTCCGAGGCCTCTGGCAGAGGACCCGAGCTTGAGGATCACACACACCAACCCCCAGGGATGAGAGGGAGATACATTTAATGTATGTGTATGACCACCTGTCATAAAAACAAGAAAACAAGAAGAAAACACAAATATTTTAGAAATCTGTCAAAAACTTGTTTAAAACTAAACATGATAGTTAGACATTAGGTGACAGAAGACTTCACATTTTTATAAATTTGAGCCGGTACACTGGACGTCTTTGAGAAGTCAGAAATTAATCAAACATTCAACCACTAAAACAATTTTTTCTGTTCAGGAATGCAAGTAAATAACTGTAATTTGGCATCTTAATCAAAAAATTAATAATGTGCTTTAGTTTTTTTTCCTGCTTTTTTTGTAAAACAGTAAATTTGAAAAATCATGGATAAAATTATATTTTAGCATTAAAAATATCTATCTATAATTTTGATTAAAGAGCTTGTGCATACTGGTGGATTAACCATTACAGAAACATAAAAAATGACTTTGATAATTAGTAATACTGTTAATTTAGGGCTTAAACCTTACATTGGGATGAGTATAAATTACAATGTAAAACCTGCATATTTTTCACATATTTTACAAGTAAAATGTTTTCCATGTTTATCACTTTATTTTGGTAGCATGATAATATTTGCTAATTAACCATAATTAATTCTTTCACATATTTAGTTCATAACTGAATTTAATGTAAGAAAGACAAAAACAATGGCATTTTTTACCTGATGATGGCACTAGGAAAAAACTGAAAACCTTGTGTTGAAAATTTCAGAAAAATTATTTTAACATTTCAGTCAAAAAACATAAATAAATCTCTTGTTGGTGCCACAGGAAGAATCAGGATCAACAAAGTAATTTGTCTTCACTCTCTGGGGATGGTTACTGTATTGTTTTGAACTGTGATAACTACATCTGTATTTAAAGTGGACCTTTTATGCTCATTCCCCACTCCATATTTTTATTCTCAGACTCTACTAGAGTAGCTTTGCATAATTCAGTTCAAAATAATCCATTTGTAGGTTACATTTGGACATGGTGCAGCCCTCAGGTCATCCTCTGTCTGAAAGAAGTTGTTGTAGCTCCCCTACCTCAGAAGAAAATTATCTTAAGGCCACCCTCTGTTCTGATTGGCTGAGTGTTTGAGCACCAGGTGGCTGGGGATACTATGTTCACAGCCAGAGCTGTGTAACTGAGATGACCATACAAAAGATATCCTCTCTCTCTCTCTCTCTGACATCATAAAGAATTAAGAGTAGAATCTCTTGATGCATGCTCAATAATCCAGGTAAAAGAATCCCAAAAAGTTGAATCTGTTCATCTGGACGTGGCGTTTTTTTTTTGTTTTTTTTTTAGTGGGAGAAACGTTTCGTTTACCAACTGGTAACTTCTTCAGTCTCAGCTGACTGCAGACTGAAAAACTCTTGGTAAACCAAGTAATCCCAGTGAGTCAAAAGCCTGAGCTTTGGCTCATACGTTGCTCATTTTTTTTGAAAAACAGGCCATGTTAAATCTGAGCATCCATTTTTATAACACTATAAATATGACAAAGTACGGAAAAATACAATATGTCATCTTTAAATTCCAGTTTAACTTTTAAATAGTTCTTGTATGATGACAAATAATTTTATATAAAAATTGATGCAATGAAAACATTGCAAACACATTTTGATTTAGAGTAAGAGTATTTAGTTACCCGCTCTCATTCCCCCTTTCTTTTTAATACATGGAAACACATTAGGAAATGTACATTTTTTTTTAGTTTGCTGTGCTGCTTGCTTGCACCCTTTGCACATTGGCTGTGCTGTAAAAACACTGTTAGGTTTGCAGTTTTTCAATTAGGCCGTCATTACTTTGAGTTTAATCTGCTCATGTTTACTGCAACTAAATCACCCCCCCCCCCCCGG
>VUQS01028164.1:0-15468 GCA_015108495.1 Heterochromis multidens | reverse complement strand
ATTCTTTATAAAACATACACACTAAACAAATACGAGTGTGTTTATGAGTGTTTTTTTTTCCACAAAAACACTTGTGGAACTGCACTTTCTTATGATCACATGTTCAAAAAATTTGCACTTAATAAACTGATGAACTTAAATTAATAAGAAAAAAAGATTTTTCAGTGCACTTTAAGGGATTACTAAAAAGAAGTGCAGCTTCACGAACTTCCATGGAGTATGTGACTATGGATTAACTAATACCCCTTCTCCCTTTTTGAGGTGTTTCGATCAATAACAACCACACACATGCAGAAAACATTTTTTCTGCTGTTTAGATATAAACATACTAAAACAATATGTTTTACAACCTTGATTTCTAGCAGCTTTATTCTCCTTTAAAATGGTAAAGTTATGGAGCAGAAATTAAGTATCCACAGAAATATACGGGTTACAAATACATCACACATGCATATATACACAGATGCTGCAGTGAAATCAGCCCAAAGGCAAACCACACACATACACGCACCTGCTCAAACAGACTTCTCACCTTAACACACTCAGAGTTTAACTATCACTACTAACTATCACAACCAAATGATTAAACTCCTCATTATATCCTGAAATCACGTCGCCAAGTAAAATGTCCTCACTTCCAAGGTCAGAAACCCAAACTGATCCTCTCAAAGACACACACGCCAAACACCTTCATCTGTAACCTAACACCTCACTGATGAGATGCTCAAACAATGTGGCTGGGCGGTTGTACAAATGGTGAAGTAACAAAAACACACAAGGATGAACATCCTATGAATGCATGCCACAAGTCATGAGACAGTTAGACCCACATCCTGGTAAGCAACTGTGTGTGTGTGTGCTTAGGAAGGCCTGTTCATGTGACTTTATTTATGGAAAATGTAGCCTAAAGAAAACTATGCTGGTGATGAGCGGCAGCGCCGTGTTGTCTCTTTGTCTGTTTGCTGGCTTGTCAGTCATCTTACGTCTCAGGGTGACAGCAGAACAGTGCCAGAGGGCAGCTTGAGGGTTAACAAAGAAAAAAACAATCAAGAGTGGAGTTGAGGACAGAAGCTCGTCCTTTCTGCTGGATTTTATTTGACAACTGTCCCATCTGGTCATGTCCCTCCCACTGAGTTTCCTCATTCCTGCGCTCTTTGTTTCTCATGACCAAAAATACCTTAACATGCGGCATCACAATAAGGGTGATAGACAGGTTGGACTAGTCAAGAACATAAGAACAGAGTGCAGGAAAAACTCTCACACACACACACACACACACACACACACACACACACACCTCTGTGTTTTTACACAACCTGAGTAAACACACAGGAGAGGAGGGGCCTTGACATGACCGCATCCTCACTCTTCTTTTTAAAACCACTAATTATATTTAACAACTGGTTTGGGGGATCAAAGTGAACAAAGTGGCTGATGATCACCCATAAAGGGGACTCAGCACCTTACACTGTCATTCTAGCACAGGACCTTAAAAAAAGAGGACCAGTCTATTTTTAGGTCTTTAAGTTTGTTGATGTTAAAAGGTCAAGGCTCATATTTAAGTGTTCAAGAGCAGGAAGTACGGGGAAGCCTCGGATCATCGGTGATCCTGTGAACCAAACGCTGTTCTTGTTTTGACAGAAACGCTGAAGTGCAAACAGTGAACCGTCACATGAAAACCTGGCGTGTCAGCGATGTTAGCAGCTGTGTCAGGCAGCCGTATATCTGTGAAGGTGTGGATGTGGGTGTGGATGTCTTTAGCTCATTGTCTTACTTTGGCCTCCTCATTTGTGTCCCAGGTGAAGGAAATGGCGTTATAGGAAATCTCCTCAATGTTGCCGATGGTGTTGAAGCTCTCCTTGTAGTCAGCTGGAGCAACAGGTGTCAGTTATTAATTAATGGAGTATCACAGGCATACTAACTGTTTTATGCTGAGTCTAAAAACAAATGAGGCCAATCGGAATAAATAAATGATAAAAACAAACCAGAAAACGTAAGAAAAGTAAGGTAACTTTAAGACATGTTGAGATTTATGAAAGTTACAGACTAACAGTAATCCCTCAAAAGCAAAATGAGCTGTCACAATCAAACAACACACCTTTTTCTGCTAAGCTGCTCTCAACTGTGCAGACAGTGAAGGATTAATGTGCCTGTTAAATCACCCTTCCTAATGTCTCAGCTGTCGGACCAGCAGCGTGATTTCTTTCTGTTTTATTTCATAATGTTGCCGATTAAACAAATGGCTGTTTTTAGATCTTACCAATGTCGAGGCACCTCTGTTTAGCCGTGTGCTGTCTGGAGTGCCAGTACTTCCAGTGTTTCAGCTGGTCGTCTCTGCACTTCTCCTCTCCAAACACCACCATCACCACACTCTGGGAAAAAAAGAAGCATGCACAATGACAGCTTAATATTCCTGTCAATAATCATATGTTGTTTCTTGTTTTATTTTAAGTGCTCTTTCTTACCCTAACTTTGGTGATGGGTTGCTGCAGGCCTTTGTTGTCAATCTCCCTGAGGGTGATGGGGTAAAACTGGCCCTTGTTGAGGTACGTCATTGTCCCGTCGCCTGTCTTCTGACGCAGAGATTTGGATGCCTCGAGAGTGTACTCAAAATTATTCCTGAAACACACAGAAATAAGGGCCAAATCTAGTGAATACCACACATGCACTGTAAACAAATCCGAGTGTGACTGGAGACAAATAAAACAGCAGAGTAACACCTAACGGGCTTCACTTGAAGCGCCCATATGTGCAGACTCTTGTCTTACACACAGACAGGAGTCTGGTGTCTCCCCTGTGACTGAGATGAATGAAGCCATTCTGCTGTGCTGTGTCAAAAGCTGAATGGCAGTGTGGCGCTGGAAGTTGGACAGTGGGCCGGCGGCAGGGCGACTTACCCCGGCACGGTGTCAAACTGAGTGTAGTCCTCGGGCGTCATGGAGGTCATCCGAAACTGGAGATCTCCTGGGAGGGAAAACACCTGAAGCCGCAAAGAAAACAGAGTTAGGTAAAGTACAGGAAACAGGAAATAAAACAGCTGCTTTGCATTGATTTTATATGATTTATTTCAATCATCACTTTGAATAATTAACTAGATGAACACTTAGTATTTTATTCTAGTCCCCTGTTCTGGTCCTTTTCTCCCACCAGTTATAACAGTTTGTTTTGGTGTTATTGATTCCCCTTCTTCTCCATTTTGGTTTTTGTTAAAAAAAAAAGGCTCTGTGGCCGCCCCCACCCCTCCTGTACTGGGGTTTTGTTGGCTTTTCTGAGGTAATTCCCCTCCAGGTTAAAAAGAGAAAGAGGAGAGAGAAAGGGCTTTGGCTATTGTAGGAGAAAAGTACAGCACTTTATTGTGTTGGTGAGACAATGGCATAATAACACACTGGCCACTATTTTGGCATGTTCAAATAAAACCAGGGAAGGCTGAGCCCACCGCTGGCTCCATGGGATCGGGTGAATATCCTATTGTCTGATGGGAGAGATCTGAGAGAGGAGAGGAGAGCAACGCGAAGAAGAAGAAGGAGGAGGGAGAGCATTAGCAGGGTTTAGAGAGAGGGGGGATCAAAACACTCACTTCCTGGGAACCATCCTTGAAACTCTCGGGAAAGGTGGAGTCAGGGGGCGTACGGGTCTGGGTGCCGGGGCTGAAATGGACTGTGTTGTGGGCGAGCTGGCGGTCAAAGACACCCACGTGGCTCTCTGTTTCGCTGCAGTTGTTTGGCACAGTCACAGAGAAGCCGTGGGTGGGCACCTCTGTCTTGATAGTCTGGTTTGGCAAAGTGGCAATGGAAACTGTGACAGTAGTGTCTGAAAAAAACAAACAAAAAAATATGTTAACTGACAATCAGGTTTTATGATTTTTTTATTCTGTTTGTGGTACTGAATCAGAACAGACCTGGTGAAGAGAAGTGGGCTCTCTTGTCCGGGGCCAGCTGAAGAAGATTGAAGGGAGCTTTGAGGACCTGGATCCTGTTTTCCATACCAGCTTCCTGGAGTGGAACTATGGAGTGTCCGGCCTGGATCTGGTGCCTGCAATGAAGAAAAAGTGCACATAAGTAGCGCTGGATTGAAAGTATTTTCCCACTCACATGTCATCTATTTTTTTTTTTTAAATCTACAGCACAACATACACTCAGCTCTTTCATAAACCTCGACATGATGGGGTATTTATGCGATATGTTTGTACTTCATGCTTTTCTCAATCCTGGGTTCATGTTTCATGTTGCAGTGCCTGAGAACTGATTAAATGATCCAATGATAACACAAAGGAATTTGTTCACTGGACATTTTCCTTCCTGTTTGAGATTTTAAAGCTTTGTTTGATGTCTTTTATGACACTTGGAACTCTTATTTTATAAGTATTATAAGATACCTGATTAAATTAGGTTAGCAAAACCCTACTTCAACTGAAGAACCCTTTATCTTTCTGACAATACACTTATACTCTGGAGAAAGCAGGTGCTCCCCTGAGGATAAATTCGTATACAGTTTTTAACTAGAAGTTAAAAATCCTAAACTGAAAAAAAAGAGCTCGAGCGCTCTCTTGTTTTCATGCTGTTGCCCTCTGCTGCGCTTTTATTTTTAAAGGGGGGGTGGTACGAGGAGAGGACTGCCGCTTACCTTTTGTTGGGATCCACATCAGAGACCAGTGTGTCTGTCTTGGGCTGGTGTATTGTTCTCTTTTCCCTGGGCACCTGTATACGAGGGTAAACACAGCCGCTCAGCATCTGACCACATCACATCTAACAACCTGGGTCATCCTGCTGTCTATAGGCACAGCTAGATCAGTTACATGACATAATGTAGGCTCTGTCCCACAGATGTTACTTAATGATCAGATGTCACTAGTGATGAGGATCACATAGATAAAGTTTGTAAGAATCTGGTAACTATTCCCCCACCATGTGATTTTGTACCAATCCAAAGAGAGGGGGAGAAACTGTTCCTGCTGAGGTTTTCCTGATACCTTATAGTAGTCGTAGAGCAGGCCTAGAGCTGCGGCACTATCCTCGTCTCCATTGATGCTCATCATTGCCTTGGTGGCAGCTGTCAGCGGGTTCTCCAGAAAAGATTTCCAGGCTTCGTCTTCTGTGGTAAAAGAGCGACGCTGGCCGCCATAACCCGGCTCGTTCTGGAGAACCAGGACTGCACGCTTATTGCTAAAGGGGAGCACATGCTTTAGTTACTGTGTACAAACCAATTAATTACATGAAATCAAAGTAATGGACATGAGCAGCTAAAGAGAAGAGCTATCCATACTGTAAGGGATTAATTTCTCCCTTTATGGCCTTATTCTCCACATTGACTCTATATAAGCTTGCCAGACCGAGACCTGAAATCTCAGCATCGCTCAAAACAGACAAACAGGTTATAAGAGCAAGAGATCACCCATGTAGATGTTCTTCATCTGCAGGACCAGTTGGTCAGGCTTTTCGAGGATTGTGCAACAAATCTCTGCCATCGAACCACAGAGGAAGAGGTGTATCGAGAAAAAGATGCTCTACAGGATCGTCCAGTGTAACGACTCTAGTTCGGGGATCCCTCATTGGTTGAGAAGCCGCCCGCAAGTGACGCACCTGACCCTGCTGCATTCCTGCGCTGTGCTGCAGGCAAACTTGTTTGTGACAAATAATCACAAGATTTTAACGCACAGTCACCGCCTGCCTTCTCTTCCTCTTCAAAATTCAAAACTGCTACATTACCTTGAAATGTCTACGTTTTTATACTGGTCTAAAATTTGCAGCTTTAAGCTGTTGAACCTAAATGCATTACACTTAAAATAAAACAGAAATGCCTCTACATGTATGAAACGGCTAACGAGCCTGCGACGTTTGCACTGAAGTCACCTGTTTACAGTAAATTTTAATGTTTGCACAGCTTCTGTTTGCTGAGACGTGTTAAGCCCCAGTGACAGCAAAGTAAAGTCATTAACGGAGCTTTTGTTATTAAAGTTTCATCCACATCGGCAGTTGTCCTTGTCAAACTTCGGAAACTGCATATATCCCCTCTAATACATTTTCAGCCATCCTGCCACCAAATCCAACAAAGTAATTATTATAAAGTGTGAACGGACTGGATCAGTTTCCACGTTGAGTATCTACAACAAATACAACTTTTTGTCTCTCAATGGTCAGAGCAAAGTGATAATTAGTAACCCTATATCTAAACGCAACCTGATATAATCCATTATGTGTTGGCTATAAAAAAAAAATCTAAGGTAACACAATCCATTATTTACTAAAACAATAAGGAGTCTGATTGCTGATCAGGCAGAAATTGCAGTTAGATTTCATAAAATAACGTCAGTAAGGCAGCATGAATCCAGACGTCACTTTAATGTACAGGAGCATTGAAAAAAACAATTGTCTGGACATTTACAGAAAAGGGCTTTCATCCATCATTTTAATTTCTGACCATATAAATAAAAAAAAACAAGAGTAGTGTGGAGTAAAAGCCATGAAAACCTCAGATAGCCCTGTGCTTGCTTGCCTGTGTTAGTCGTGGGGCCAACGCCTAGCAGGTGTACAATTTCACTCCCCTCAAACGTCTCCTTGTCACTGCCCTCAAAAAACCTACAGAATATAGAATAGATTTCACACGAAATATATATCAGAAAAACACTGTTTTATTTATTTATTTATTTTATTTTTAGCTTCATCTTTCATTAAAACTCTTCTACCCTGTGCAGAGGCAGTTTTCTTTGGCTGACAGCTCGCTGCTGGAGTCTTGTGTTTATTCCTGAACAAACATAATTTCGACTATCCACATAACAGTTGGAGCTTAAGGCAAAATCAAACACTAAACCGCCCCTCTCTACTTCGGGACAGTTCTTATTCCAACAGTCGCCTCCAGCTCGCACGACAGGTGGAGGTACACCTGTACAGGCTCGAACATGACAGGTGAAATGAGCGGAGTTACAACACCATGGGAAACTATGAGACTCCACCACCTTCCCGCTTGGCAACCACACTTACCCATTTAAAAGGAGCTATAATGATCCTAGAATAGGCTCATGCCTGTATGCTACACGAACATCAGAACACGTTTTTAAAAATACAGCTGCAGGTCAGAGGTGGACCACAGTGTGACCTCGGCTTTTAAAAATCCATCTGTGCCATGAATCTTTTTTTTTTTTTTTTTCAAAAGTGCAAAAATAAAGCGAAAATCCGCAAAAGTAATTAAAGTATTACAAACTTATAGTGTCAACATGCTCGTTGTGCGGGCTAAAAGAGGAGTCAGGACAACTTACTTGTCATGCTCCTGTGACATCTCGGTCGGTCGAACTGGACTTTCTAGTTGGTACTGAAAATCCGATCCGTCTTCTTTACCACCCTGGAAAACTCCGCTGCTAACACTGGATGAGGGCCACGGCAACAAACAAGGTGTCCCCTCCTGAGAGAACGGGTTTTGTCGGCTTTTCTCGCTTTTTGGGGCAATGCTTAGAAATTAAGGCCGGTTTTACCTGTGACAAGGACGCGGATTGGATTACAGGTGGACGGGAGGGCGGGGTCTTACTGTCAATTACCCTGGCCGAGCTTGTGATTGGCTCACCTGGTGGCCTACCTGCAGTTGTAGGGTGAGTTTGGGTAAAGCAGTGGTAAAACAGGGTTTAAAAGCTGTGATTTTATCACGTTGGGATATTTAATGAGAAATATATCCAAAAAGGCCACTTCAAAACAAACAAGGATACTGATTGAGAGGAATTAAAAAAAAAAAAAGGGGGAATTTACAAAAAGAAATCATCGACTATAAAAAAGTTTCACCTTATCTCAGTCACTGAGGAAATATTCCCTTATTTGTACACGCTTACTGATGATTGTCTTGCAGAATCTCTGCAGTCTTCATAAATGTCACTGTGTGGGAGTTACTGCAGCCATATTGGAGCCAGAGATTATTGTAGCAGAAAGACGTGATTCACTTCATAAAGACATGAACAAAAACGCTCTTTTTAAAGTCTACACCGGTAACTCCTGAATAGCACAGTAATAAAACGTTAGTAAACTGATAACTTATCAGATAAATTATCAGCATGCAATGGATAAGTGGAGACACTGTTTTTATGAGCCTACAAAAGGGTGACAAATTAAAGGAAACCCTTAAATCCAAGACCCTTACAGGATCTTACTCGTGGCTATGGTGGCTCTTACAGGATTTTCTCAGAAAACCTTTGCTTTCCTACATGATGCTGTGTGAATTTTCTATCATCATTATTTATTTATTTCTTTAGTGTTTTGTATTATGCTTATCTGTTGTCTGTGTTTGTATTGAAAATATGCATATGAGGATGGATGACTCACTACTGCAGACCAAATCTACCTATGGGTACAAATAAAGTAACCTGACCTAACTTGGGTCCACTTGTCCCTTTAGAGCAGGTGTGGGCAATTGATTTTCCCAAGGGGCCACAATTATGGCCTAATTGTAACATATACTCCTACCAATAGCAGTTTATAAAGAGATAAAATTGATGTTGAGCAGAACTGTGTTCAGCATACTGGTGCAGCCCTCCACAACATTCCCAGAATCTCATGTGACCCTTTGGGAAAATTAATTGCCCACCCCTGCCTCAAAGGGTTCTTCTTCTAAGTGATTACCGTCATGTTGAACTATTTCAATCCTGATGGGAGTCACCTCTTCCAGTATGACCTCCAATACAGGGAGTTATATCATAGGGAAAGAGCAGTCCCTGAATGGTTTGAAAATTACTTGAATCACGTGTTATGGCCTTTAGGAAATTTTGGACCAACATGTTAGACAGCTGGCTCCAAGAAAGGTGTTTGATGCGTCCAGCAGAGCATCAGAAACTTTCTGCACCAATGCCAAGTCACACTGAAGCTGTTCTGGCAACATCTTAAGAAGATAGTTTATGCTGATTTTTAGGGATGCACCGACATATTGGTGAAACATCGGTATAGGCCAATATTGGACCTGCTAAATGATAATGGCCATCAGCAAATAACATTTACTAACATTTACTGGTATCAGTGGCCAATATTTATCTGTTGTGTCACTTTAATTTTTCACTTTAATCTAAATGTTCAAAAACAGATTTATGAATAACTGAAAGACAGATGACAGAAATTACAGTTGGTGTATCCATGTTGGTGTTTCCTCTAGTTTGTCACCTGTCTGAAATAAAAGCACTCATATCTATATTTACTACATGGTACCTCTTTGAGCTTCTATGAATTCAAAAACTTACAATGACATTCTTTAAATGCACTAAAACAAGATGCTATAAATATAATGGTAATGAAATGGTTATGTTGAGGGCTTTTTTTTTTGGCAGTTTCTTGGTATCCTGAAGGGAACAAGAAACAGAATTTAGAAAGTTTAAATTACGAGACTCCTCATTCACTTAAATGTGTTCCCCCCACATAGCTGGGGGCAGTTTTTCCCCATTCTGTTTAACTGTAAGTACACCTTTCGTCCCACCTGTGTCACTGCTACTAGGTGATGATACAGAAGCTTGTTTACCTTCTTCTGGAGGACAGATAAGCATCAGCCTGCACATCTGCAGGTAAGAGACAGGCAAATTAGTCCTGAAAGCCACATCAAGAGTGCAAATAAAGTGATGAATTAGGATACCACTGAACCAGGAGCTTGGAACAGAAGCACATCACTGGCAGTAGCACTGGAAGTCTGGCATGGAAGTTTGAATAAATTAGCAGTCATCTGTCTATATATGATGTATTTAGGATTGTTTGATTGCAAAATGCTCTGCAATTAGCTGTGAGCTATGAGCTGACTCTAAAACAAACCACATGAAAAGAAACGCTGAGTGAAAACAAACAGCTTTGTTAGAGATAGAAGGGGCTTAAGAGATGCTATCAGCTATATTCAAAGTTTCCCCTCACACAAACACTTAGGCAGAAACCATCCAACGATCCCACCCCACCTCACCTCCCTAGCCCAACTACCTACCCATCCCCCCACATCCCTGACACACTCCCATGCAGACACAACCTCCTGCTCCTGGATCCTGGTTTACTGTTTATTTATCCCAGTGGAAGGACACCTGCCTCTGCTGCTGCTTATTTGTGTTTGCATTGAGGACATGGAATAGTAGAACAAGGAGGGATGTGAGGATGTGTGTGTGTGTGTGTGTGTGTGTGTGTGTGGCAGTTTGTGTGTGTGAGAGGGGGCTGGGAACATGTGACTGCGCTGTTGATGGTAGCTGCCGCTTGATGCTGACTCGGCAAAGCACATATAGTGAAAAAAGACCAAAGACAGCAGAATGTGGATCAAAGCATGGGATCACACCTGAGAAAAGACCTGCTGAGTTCCTCTTGAGACATAGAAGACACATTACACATGGACCGTGGGGGGAAGAAGCAAAAGGATCCATACAACAATGTAAAAGAACAAGCTGAATACAGGTTGTTAAGAAAGACTGAAAGTATTTAAAGTGAACCTAAAATCTTTAAACTTCTTTTAGTTTCCATTTGGGGGTGTCCAAGCAAGCATCTCCCACTTCACAATCTCTTCTGATACATCTTTTTGTCCTTCAGACTGCCTGAATGCAGTCAAAAAGGACTTTCTAGAGCCTAATACTATGATTCAGAGCTGTTTGGTTTCTTCTTCATTTTATTCAGACTTTTGTAAGTCCCTCTTTGTTTGAAAAAGAGATCTCTGTCCATGCCACCAAAAAACATCTCATATAACTTAGGGTTAGTCTCCTAACCCAGATAATCCCAGTAATCCCAAATAAAGAGATTCAAATCAACTTTAACATTCCCGTGAGCACTTTTAGAGCTCTGTTTGGTGACTTTCCCGTCATTATTTAAGCAATATGGGAGCCTTAAATTATCAATAGGTATCTGTTCACAGTGTGGTCCAAACAGGAAGGTGTGGTCAGTTCACCTGCTTAGGCTTGTCACTGCATAGTTTGATTCTTTTACTATGACATTTTAAGACCTGTGAGGCATTACATGACTAAATTTTTTCATAAAGGGTGCATTTATTTCCTTACACTTACAAAAAGAGGAACAGTAAAAAAAATCCTGACCTCCCCCCTCCAAGAAAAGGAGAAATTATTCCTGAAAAACATCTGAAGTCTTTAGTTTTGTTTTGCTTTTGCTTTAAATGAAGTGTAGTGTCTAACAGTGTTGACCTCTGTGGATGCCCATTTCTGTTGAAACGTCTTCAGCCACCCCTCATTTCTTTGTATTTTGCTTCCAAGGAGCCAGACTTTGTTGTAATTTTTTATAAAGTAGTCTTGAGCAACAGTTCTCCAGGCTTTGTGAAGGTCTTTCAAAGGTTTTCTTTGGACATTGGCTGCTTTTTCACTTATTTTCAGTCCAGTTCTTCCAGTACCTGACCATTTTCAGAGAAATGTTTTTTTTGTTTGTTGAGCCATTTAACACTGACCTATTAGTCATTCAAGCATAAAAAAGACACGTAACTTAAGGGTTGAACCAGTGTTGTGTCTACACATAACAGACAACTGAGCAAAGAACCCATTTTAAATTGTATCTTTAGACACTTTGTTAATAGCAGCCTGTCACAAAGACACATAAGACATTTCTTTAGTTGAATCTACAGTTAAACAGACATAAAATAGTATTTATGCATCAACAAGGTGATTCCCAAATAGCTATTAGCTGCAAATTTGGCATATCTCAGCCTGGTGTGCCGTGTATCCTTTAAAAAAATGAGGAAACTGGACAAGAGGACGACAAAGGAAGAAAAGGCAGGCCTAAAAACTATCTGTTTAACAGATGAACAGTATCTGAAAGTCATGTCCTTAAGAAATAGGAAAAAATCCAGCAAATACCTGACACAGGACTTGAGAGATGCATCTGGCCCTTCAGTTAATCCATTTACTGAAGCCTCATCCGAAATGGTCTCAGTGGAAGGATGGCTGTCAAGAAGGGAAACAGTGAAAAAAAGCTGAGGTATGCCAAATTACACAAGAACTGAGCTGAAAAGTAGCAAGAGGTGTTATGGAGTGATGCATCCAAATTTATGGTTCAAATCTTTGTCCATATGCATGGAGGTCAGGAGAGAGGTACAGAAGTGAGTGTCTGCAACCATCTGTAAAACATGGTGGAGGCTCTGTCATGGTTTGGGCTGCATTTCAGCCAATCTTGTCAAAACTGACGGAATTATGAACACAGAAAAGTAGCATCAGATTTTCATCCACCATGCAATAACATCTGGAAAGAGTCTGATTGGCAACAGCTTCATTTTGCAGCATGACAAGGATCCCAAACACACTGCCAATACAGTAAAAGCATACCTGGATAGAAAAACACACAGTGGAACACTATCAGTCATGGATTGGCCTCCCCAGAGCCCAGACCTCAACATTATTGAAGCAGTGTGGGATCATTTTGTCAGAGAATAGAAGAAAAGACAGCCAACATCCAAAGAAGAGCTTTGAATGTACTTCAAGAAGCCCGGAGAACTATTCCTGAAGACTACTTAAAGAAATGACAAAAAAGCTGCCTATTAGAGTTCAGGCTGTGTACAAGAATAAATGTGGTCATACCAAATATTGACTTTCAAACTTTTTAGAATTGAACAAACTCTGTTTTTACCTCATATACTGTATTTCCATGTATGTTTGCACATTTCAATAAATTGCTGCATCTGTTTCCCATTTTCCTACCAACATTATACTATAATGATCATAGTGTATGTATGTATGTATGTATGTATATCCATTGAATATGTACATACGTATGTTTTTATGTTCCCTATCTCCTGCGTGTAATGCGGGGGTTTGCTAAGTGTAAAGAAATGAGGGGTGGCTCGAGACCTTTGCACAGTACAGCAGTATGTTAAGGTTTTTTATAGTTATGACTAAGGTGACCAAGTCACATTTAGAGAAAATGTCCCACATTTTGTCCCTAGTCAGCTCACGTTGAGTCTCATATAGAAACGTGTAGTTCATGAAGAAATGTGCCCGTCTATGGATGCATCTCTACTGAAACTGAAAGATGGTTACAAGAAAGAACAGCGGCAGAAACAACAGTTAGCAGGTTATAGGATAGAGAAAGGGACTACAAATGTGTGCAAAGCCTTTAGCATCAGACCATAATCTAATAGATTAAATATCATATCTATGACTTTGTGTCCCATAATATAGGGTACTATTCCATATTAATTAATTTTAATGACTTGTTGATCTAATGAATTTTTCTCATAAAATATGAGTTTGCCTGCTATCTTATGTTCATGAGAGTGTCTAAAAATGAGGAGATACAGTGTCCTAATTTTGATTGGCTTTCTCATTACGATAACAAACTGTTTGACTTGATTTTATTTCTTTTTTTAATTCATTTTTGTGGAAAATGGCTTCCATAGGACTCACGCCCAGGCTGATCTTGCTGCAGCTGTTCAACAGCTTGAGGCAAAGAGATGATCTCATGACTGTTTGGAAGAGACACAAAGAAGACACATGGTATAAATGCACCTTTGGCTCATTTTGAGCAGTTTCCAACAGTTTCCAACGACTTCAGTATCCCTGTGTCACCTGTCTGTCAATCTGCCCACCATTCACCAACCCCCTTTTCCATCTTCCTCCCCTGTCATACCTCTCATCTTAGAAGTCGGTTGGTGTTTACCGCTATCCTAGCACACTCCAGGCATATAAACGGGATGAAAATCAGATGCAAATCCTTCCCCGTTTGTCCAGCGTGTGAGCACTTGTCTGAGCAGACGGTATTTCTAACTGTAGTGAGGTCCTATGGTAGAGGTTGTTATTGTTAGTTAAACAGGTGGGCGACCCTTTGTGAACAATGAAACAGTGTTGTAATGTATCTGAAGATCATTATTATTTTATCTGGCTAAATGTCAACAGTCACATGTGTACACAGAGCATTTTGGCATTAAAAGTGATGTGAGCTGTGTAGATTATTTACATATATTAAGCTGGCGATAGATTCGTTTGATCTATAAATATTATATTGACATTGTGGGATGGTCATCATCCCTGTAAAACTGATTGCAATCAGTCATTCTTCAATGAGTTCTTGATTTAGGAGCTTTAAGTGAAGGACAGTTGGAGAGTTTGATGGAAACAGCTCAATGTTTTTTATGCTGAGGTCGGGGTTAGATGGTATCACAATGTTTCCCACTGATTACAGTAAAAACAGCCACGAGGACTGAGGGCACAGCAGACCCGCATGCTGCTCCATGACATCTATAACACTTGTACTAATCTACACACACACACACACACACACACACACACACACACACACACACACACACACACAAAAAAGAGCCAGTGTTTTTTCCAGGTGTTATGGGATTCTGGGATTCTTGATGATGTGTCTGTGTTTTGCTTCACAACACTGTGGATGTTTTAGCCTCGACCTGCAGATATTAATGACCATTTTGACCGGTTAAAAAGACCCTTATTGTTAACAACATTTGCATGCAGTGCACTTTAGTGAATTAGACTTTGATCAATATACCTCAGATCCACATTCAAGTAAATGTTTTAAATATAGGTTCAAAGGGAAAATCTCTATATAAAAGTTGACTCTGAGAACATGGGATAAAACACATCATGCAACTGCTTACATGGCATGGCCAAGTAAACTGAAGTTCAAGGAAAGATTAAGTGTCTCACAGTTATTAGCTGCTAGTTAGTGAAAGTATTTCAAAATAGTTTGTAACTTAAAAAGATTAATGTTCAAATTTTATTTGATCAATGACCTAACAATAATTACTAAGCACATTAC
Source organism: Heterochromis multidens (assembly GCA_015108495.1). Taxonomy (NCBI): domain Eukaryota; kingdom Metazoa; phylum Chordata; class Actinopteri; order Cichliformes; family Cichlidae; genus Heterochromis; species Heterochromis multidens. The sequence continues at coordinate 769 of VUQS01028164.1, read as the reverse complement.
CATAACCTAGATGTGTTAACAGGACGCATGTGTTAACAGGAACACCTTGTTTGTATACAATACAATGTGTAAAGCCATTTCAGAAAGTCAGATTGCTTTACTTTTGTGAACTTTACTCCTTTTTAACTTTGATTTTATCAGTGTAACCTGAGTAACCCAAAGTGACAAAAAATATGTGTTAAAAAAAAAACTTAATAAAAAAACTCATAAGGGCAACTTCATGTAATCCTTTTATAGAAGCTGTTATCAGCAGTTGTATCTCAGAGTCTGTAAAATAGTAAAGTGAGATTTTCAGGTATCTACAGGTTTAAGCCTGGCTTTTTCTGTATATCAGAGACTTGACTGTAAACCACTCCTGGATTGTCGGGGGTGAATATGTCATTTGATTGTAGTGCTAAGAAAGGGGAACCATCGCTCTGGTGTCACGATGCTGATTTCTAAAGTAGGTTTTCCTAAAAAAAACTCCCTACATACAGTGCCTGTTCAATTTTTGACTCCTCAGATCAGAGATCCCCAGTGCTATCAGAGTCCTTTTGTTATTATTTGAAAAACTAGAGATAGCTGCTTTAATTAATTACCAAACAACAAAAACTAGAAACTGTTCTTAGCTTGCCAGTATAGCTAAATGACAGTTTTTACATTTTTTTTTTTTTTGTGTGTTTATTTATTCATTTTTATTAGTATTATTATTATTATTAAAGTAAATGTGTAGTATGAAAATGTCCAAGCTGACAGGCAGGGGGGAGGGAAAAAAAAGAAAAAGGAACGG
>VUQS01028163.1:0-21852 GCA_015108495.1 Heterochromis multidens | reverse complement strand
GTAATGGGGGTTTTTTTTTTTTTTTTGGGGGGGGGGGGTGTTGCAGAGATGGGTGTAAGAATTTCTGAATTTCTGTTTCAGATCTATGAGGTTCTGATTGGATTCTGAATGTAAGTAGTTAATGTTTATATAGATGGATCTGCAATAGACAGGAATAAAATTGCTATTTTTACTGATTTATCAGTTAATCAGAGTATTACCACAAAGAGACTACATGTTTTTGCCAACTCGACTCCATTCATTAGCAAACTGATAGCAGACTGACTCCATTTTACTGACATTTTAGCACCATCTAGACGCATCAAAGTCACTTTGAAGACGTGCAAGTTTTCGCTAACCTTGTCCCCATCTTCGAAGCAACCATTTTAAAGGCAACAGGATTGCCAGTTCACTGCACACGGTCACAATAATTTTCGTAGTGCCATGGTCTCCAAGCACTGTTTTCCCTACTGTGACTGTAGCATAAAGAAGCAAAGTGCTGTATTGTGATGCGTCATCCTATCAGTCTCACAGCCTTTGAGTCTGAGAAGAAATAATGGTCTATACACACCTGATTTCATCCTGCTACTTCTATCAGCAGTCACTTCGTCAATAAAAACCGATGACCTGGTTCTACTAGCAACTGTACATGGCCATGCATTAACATTGTGTCCACCACATTTTACAGATAATGTGTTACTCATGGATAATTTCATCCATGTTTTTCTCTTCCTATCATCCAAGTTAAATCTTTATTTAAAGTTTCTGCTATCTCATTAATAGGTCTATTTTGGTTTTCAGCCTAATGATGGTCTTTTTCAAGTGCAATGACACCTGTCTGAACTGCATATTAATAGTTGTCACAAACAACTACCAAATGCAAATTCTACACTTAAACCATCTCAAGTATGGTTATTTTGTTGAACCCCTATAATTAAAGCTGAAATTCTATACTCAATTATACCTTGATTGCTTAATTTTGAATCCACTGTGGTGATGTACACAGGCAAAATTAAGAAAAGTGTCTTATTGTCCAAATACTAGATTAGACCTAACTGTATATCCACTTAGAGGAAAAAATTTTTTTCAGAGGATGGCCTTTAGGATCATATTCTAATTGTTTTCATTTTGACAAACAAAGTCTCATGTTACCCTTCTAAAATGAAAGGAACATCCTCATTAAATACATGTCTGAAAAAATTAAGGGTAAGTATTAATGTTTAGAAAAATAACTTTTCATACACCAAGTCTGGTGGGTTGCCTTGAAATATTGTAATAAGCAAGAAGTTATTTATTCTTTGTGCTCTAAGCCTAATTAAGAGGTGGCATGCATTTAACAGGACTATTTGTAAGGAATTCTGCCACATTTTGAGATCTCACTGATTAATTTGGTCTGTAAAATATTTTTATAACCAACAAGAATAATGGCTAAAATTATAAAACTAGGGCCCTGATTGTAAAATTTTTTTAGGGGAGCAGACCTGGTGATGGAAGATGGACAATGACACCATTGTACACAATTCCTCATTAAAATAAGCAATTTTAACACATTTAAGTTAAGGTACTCAAAGCACTTAGTATTGTTTTTTTTGTTTTTTTTTTCAATCTTCATGCATTTTTAGTTTAGCTCTTCATTTGTATTGGGTATTAAGAGCTGGTCCCAAATCCAGCTAATAGTTGGAAATCAAAGCACTGATATGCTCCCACACAAATAGAGCTGCTCTTGGTTCTTAACTGTCTAATTCATTTCCACTCTTTATTTAACCATAAGTTATCTGGCATTTTTATAGCTCAGTGTAATAACACTTTATAGCAGGCTCCTTGAAGTGTCGGTGTCTGTTTATGTTCTGTATATCTTCACAGTAACAGAGAGGTTCATGTGTTAATACAGCTAGATGTACAGTCGTTTGTCAAAAAATACAGTCAAGTAAGAGATAGATGCACATCTGCACCTTCAACCTGGTACTATTACTTTTTTTTACTGGTTAAAATAAGGTTTTACAAGAAATTAAAATAGAACTACAATTTACTTGTTATTTAATTACTTTTTATCTGAAGTGTTATTGGGCTAACTGATTGCTTATGGAAATTACAAGCATGTGCTAGATGTGCTTAACCAATCAGAGTGCTTAAATAAAGCCTATATGGTTAACAATCTGACTAAAGAAACATCAGATGAAGGTTTTGAGCACTATACCAATCTTTATATAGATTTACTCATTGATATGTTACATATTCAAGATCACAAAAACAATTACAAAATATTACAAGTTAGTCACACTGAAAGTTTCATATGGCATATTTCATCAATGAAAGTGTATATAAGTAAAGTTTATGCAGAGTTATATTAAGATTTATTTATTGACTGATAATCACACACGTACTGTACCAGTAGATATCTGCAATAAATCATACCTAGAATTATCAGGCATAACTGTTATACAATTAAAACAATACCTAAGCTCAGCTAGTGAATTTTAAACTTGCTGTTGATGGCAAATGTGAAAAGTGTCATCTGCAAACCAAAGTCAATGGTTTCTGTGAGGGTTGAGACTGGTTTAGAAGCTATATAGTCCCTGGGTGAATGGCAAGTTGCAATGAGGCCCAAAGAGGAACCAGTGTCATTAGAAAAATTTAAGAGTAGCAGATGTATTGTTCATCTGCTGTCATGATTCTTATTACTACCACAGACCCACCAGTTAATTAGCTGGACAGTTTTCAGACAGAAGCAGCTGTGGGCAACATATTGAGAAACGGGGTGTGAGGGAGCAGGCAGCTAGGAAGCGGTATACAGACATAAGAAAATTTGAGATGAGCGCGTGGGGGGGGAGGCAAGTGAGAGTTTGAGCACCATCAAAGGTAATATAAACATAATTAACCCCCTAATTATAGTATATGTCTAAGTCTTTATCTGTGTTCCTCAAGCTATTATCACCTTCAACCATAAGTCTGGACTAAATTACCTAGCACGATGACGTCCTTAAGGCTACAAATGAATCAGCCTTGATAACTCTTTCTTTGTTGTGTGTAAGCTACACCTCAGTAACTGACCTCTGAAACCTCTTTCAGGCATGTGTGTCCTCAGCTCTCGTTAGCTGTGTACTACCCTGATAAAGTGGGTGCAGTCACAATACCATTCAAATGTCAAGATAGTAATTTATAAGGTGTATTTCTCTAGACAGTCCTGGCTAATTGGCATTACATTAAATACAACTAGATAAAACATTTTTAAATATTAGCTAGTGAAATTCCCTGCACAATGCATATTCTGCTGTTCTGGTACAATTAGATCTAACCTGTTATACAGTTTGTCCAGAGATAGTTTATATTATATGCACTTGTATGCATGTGGTTGCAGCATGAAGGCATATTTTGCATACATGCGTATTCTTCATGTGAGTGTGAATAAGCTATGTGTGCGGCGTGTCTGTGAGTGAGTGAGAATGTGTGTGATGCTCTGTTCTGTATGCCTCAGAGCCTTTGCCAGCTGGAATCAGAAAGGTTGACCTTGGTCATAAATATCTAATCAGTGTTTGCTGTCCATGAAAAAGTTCAATTTATTCCCGACCCAATGGGAAAATGCCTCTCTCAGACCCTCTCCTCTTTTCTAGCAGACAAAAAGAAATGCAACGCTGAGAGGCGGTGAGGGGAACCTTAACCTGGTATGGATGAAGTAGGACAGAGGCTACGCCAGAAAAAAAATAACAATGCTCATCAGCTGCTGATGAGAAGTCATCACTGGGAAGTTACAGATGGACGGCTTTCACAAAGCCTCTCATTGTTTGTTTGGTCTGAAAAGAACTGTGATACGATACAATGAAAAAGCTATCACAGACAGCAAAATATTGGATATTATGTGTTTGATACTGTCAAACAGAATAAATGCCAAACTAAAATTGTTGGCTTAGATACCACAGCTCCTCATACGTCCTTATTTTGACATTTTCTGAAACGGCAAAACCACTTTCCTTGTCTGATGTACTGCATTAAAACGGGTTTTACTAAGTGAAGAGTTTTCAGCCACATGTGTGCACAAAGTGTCAAAGGAGAGAGCCAAAAGCGAAGTGACACTAGATTAGGATACATGCTAAGTTCATTTCCTATCTCATGAAAGTCTTAGTATGTGAAAACTCACAAATATTTTCAAAGAAGACACTGGGGGAAAAAAAGAAAGGAAAGCAAGGGAAAGCAGGAGATAACTCACTGTCTCTCCTACCATTTCACTAAATGAAGCCTGCCATTGTGTCTGGCCTTGTGGCGGCCTCTTAGTGCTCTTATTTGCCTTATTAATATGCATGCTAATGTACCTATTTTATGGCTCAACAGTTCTGATTCACTTTAAAATCAATTATCCATCTGGTACACCCATACCTCGCCCAGGCTCAAATGTGTATTAATTTCAGCAAACATACATCGGCACAACACAATAAAGATAAATGCCTCGATTAGAGGCAGTAAACAAAGGAACTAGGGATGGCTTTAATGAGATTTGGCACAAAAGGAGCTTACACTTTCTTAAATAATGAGCCTAGGGTCCCTTTTTCCAAATGCAAATTATATAAAGGAATGTTTCGCTGTCCTTGTTCCAATTTCATTTAGATAAGAGTGTCTCCAAACAAGTTGGCTGTTAATATTCTCACATGAGCACATCACTGCCTTTCTGCCTGCCGTCTCCCAATGGAGGGGAAGAGTGCTCTCCTCTTCGCAGACACATTAGTCTGTAATAAGTTCTGAAAAGTTCACTGTGCTTGTTAAATACTTCTAACAGATGAGATGGAACTGGAAGCGACTTAGATAGAGTTGACAGAAGCACTCGGCCAAACTTATCAACACTTTTACCACAAACAACTGTATAATCACCCCCATGGAAAGGTCAAGGCTGCAATAACCCTGACAGTTAAAGCAACTGTATATAGATAAATGGATAGATAGATAAGTGGGCAGACGGATGTATAGTATAGATAATTAGTTTACTGCCCTCTTCTTTGGTAAAAATAGCTTCAGGCCTCAGTAATTGTTTAGTTTTTAAGAAAATGCAAAACAAGCAACAGCTAAATGTGACTATCAGCTTTCAGAGCTGCAGGAGATACAAATGCACCTGCACCTGCTGTGAGAGGGAGGGGCTACTTGCAGCGCAAAATGAGTTTCTTACAATCAGCAATATGTCTCTTTTGCTTCTGAAAAAAAAAAATGAAAAAATAAATCTTTAATGTGATTGCAAATCCATTTGGTTACAGACAGACATACAGACAGATAGATGGCTAGAGGGTGAGTAGGGAGGCAGGGAGGGAGAGAGTGCAATAGTGTTAAATAAAAAGGGCCACAGGCATAGGCTGGATGGTAATGAAGAGGGGTGGGCCAGCAGCTGAGGTCCCTGTAGATGAGATCTCTCTCTGACATGTGTGTCCCCTTCATTACCCATTAAGGGGGGCACAGTGATGAATCCTTAATATGACATTACACCAATTTTCCTCTTCATTTAGCCTGCTAATGTGCTGGTCTGCTCCTATATGCCCAGGGGCTGCCTGTACCACACTCAACCAGAAATAGACCACAATGGCCACTGGTGGCACACCTTGAAGCAGCCTAATTAGGGGCAGCGCCCACCTAATGGGGCTATCTAGACAAAAGTTTGCATAAGCTGATTTTTTTTTTGCAGATAGAAATTGGTGACTGAATGGTGTGCATGTCTGATATTTGGTCTGCATAAAAAATGGTTTCACCTCAAAAATTTTATGCATCAGCTTTTTCTTGATGGACCATCATGGGGTTGACAAAATAAGGCAAAAACAGAAACACTTCTTTTGGTTTATTACCAGTCTCACGAGCCGTAGCCATACTGATTTTAGGGAGTCCTATAAAAAAGTTATTTTTTTTCCAGCACATAAAGAACTTTATTTATGCCTACACCAATATATCTGTTATAGGCCAATATCACCAGCCAGGCTCTGTTTAATATGCTTTATTTAGGATCTATTAACACTACTTGTTTAGGTATTTGCATAAGTATGACTCACTTAGCATGCCCATCCCCAGCATGAAGGCATCCATGGTGTAGGGCAGACCCCTGGCTCTCCCTCGTGTACCTGGTGGGAACATCACCTCCTTGGGCTGGGCCTTCTTACATTCTACCTATGTAGACAGACAACAAACACACACATACACACAAACAAAGCATTAGTCTGTATTGGTACACAACCTGACAGATCTGACAGGGCTGTGTCAGCTCTTTAAGGTGGTTTTCTGTTTGACTTGCACAGTGCTAGATGTTTTCCATAGAGAAAAAAAAAAGACTGAGCAAATCTGAGCACCTCACATTTTAGAGCAAAGTCTCTAAGGAAAACTTACAATCTTCTCCTGCATTAAAGCAAAGGTTATTGCTCCAGTGAGCATGTGCCCAAAGCCTCAGGGAAATACAAGCTAAATACTTGAGTTTCCATGAGTTTCTAAAACATAAAGGTAGAAGTTCTGCTCTCCAGAGCTGTTACCAGACTCCCACAGTGTGGCAGTATGTCCAGATTCTTTGTTTTTTTTAAAAAAAGGGAAAAAAAAGAAAGAATCTTCAAACAAGTGATGTCATTTGACAAATCTTTGTTCATTTGCTATCACTTTTCATTAACCTTACATTTTTGCAAAGACAGCTTCAAATCTGAAAAGCCAAAAGGTGTGTTTTGAAACTGAGTAAGGGGTTTGTTTTTCTGTTTGTGTATTGTGCATTTGTGTATTGTTGCTGAGATGAAGTCCCCAGTGTCCCACAGTCCAATTCCACCTGCAGCGCTCATCTCTTTCCTGCATTTATTCCTTTCACTTCACTTCTCCCACATACAGGTTTGTTCATTTCCCATCTTGCAAGACTGACATCTCTTCCTCCTACATAACACATATCAAATGAGGGATGTGACAGGGGCAGATGAGAAGAAGGAGGAAGATGAGAGTCCTATTTACCACATATCTATTCTATCTCTATGAATTATAGAGAAGCACAAGCAGCTGACAAGGGTGGCATGGTCTTGTGTCTGTTGGTTGTTCTTTGGTAGGCTGAGTCTGTTCACCATGCTGCACAATCTATTTGCTCCACTGCCTGCTTGGCATCAGCCTGTCCATCTGTTTGTCTGTTTGCCTCCTGGCTCTTGCCTGCTTCTCCCTACTGCCTCCACTTAAACAGGGCTTTCTCGGCTGCTGCGATTCACATGTCATCCTGGCCTGCTGCACAAGACAAGCTACTGCACCAGTCCTGTGTACACCTCAACCAAGGTATAGCCTAGCATCCATACAAATAGGCTTGCAACCCTGACAGGCCAGTGATGCACATTACTATTCACACACCAGTCATACATGCACAGCGGTAGACACAACATGCTATTTCAAGTTGCCAAACTCAAGGAAAACTTCTGTGCTGAATGAGTAGTGTAACAAGCTCTGTATACTGTATCTAGCAGAGAGGAAGACATGTAAAAATGGAACACTAATGAAAAAGGTTTCTATCACAGAGAGAAAGTTGCTGCGTTGCAGAGCTGTGATTTGTTGCTGTTAGTAGCGCTTTTATTTGAAGCAAACCAACTAAAGTACACAGTTCCCTCAGCCACTTTGTAGCTGTCACAGCTACTCTACCCTCCTTGTGTGCCTGGTATGGTTTGACATAGTGCTGAAGAGAGCACAGATGCTTTTTTCCGTCTGAGAATGACCCCCGGCATGGAAGTAGGAACCGGGTGGGACAAATGGGTGTGTTAAAAATCGCAGCACACTGCTGGGATTTTCAAATGTTCACATGGCTGGGTGACAAATACATTCAAGTTCTACCCACACTACCCACATTCAAGTTCTCTACACTCAAACATGGCAGTGGCTGATCAGCGTCTTCAAGTAACCCCTGCAACAACTAGTGAGATGGACGCTCAGGTAGTCTCCTGGGAGAAAGACAGAGCTGGGTGTGAGTCATGCCTACATGCTCTCAGATGCAGGTCTTTGATATTCAGAGTGCGGGCTCCTTGTCATGGATTTAAAACCAGTCAGGAGCCAGGTTCTGTGGTGGTGTGAGTATGTGGGTGTTCACCTGCTTCAGACACACAGGAGGTTGAGAGTGAAGGAGGCAGGAGGTTTCAAGAGTCAACTAAATCAAAGAGTAAGGAAAAGAAAGGACAGAGAGATAATTCTCTGCCCAGCAATGAAGAACTGCAAATGTTCAGCAGCTGAGAGAGTAGAGATTCAAATTTTGCCATGTGGAAAGACTGAATCTTGTGCCACATTCAGGGTATGAAGAGAACACTGACTTTACAGGTCCTCATTTTAACTGGGAGCATTTTTCAGGATTATGGCTTGTGTAATTTGTCAAGGACTCTTGAATTTATGAAGGCTGCCCAATATTGTGTTGTGAAAAGTAGCATGATCCACAATTTAAACACTATGAATGAAGGTGTTTGAGCACCATTGCACCCTGTCGAGAAAAGGGACACACCATTAAACTGCCTTGCCTTCCCTGCCAGAAAAGTTATACCATTTTTCTCAGAAACGGCACTCACGAGATGTAAAAGCCACACACACACACACACACACACACACACACACACACACACACACACAGTATAAACGCTAAGTAACTGGTAAAGTGGATACCTGTCACAAAGGGTTGACAAGGTATGGTTACCTTAACTTGTGTGCTTTCAACATAATCTGACATGTTTCCGCCTTTCATGGACTGATATACTGCAGACGATAGCTTAGCTTTGAGATTTGTGCCACTCTGTACCCTAGATAAAGTCACAAGGTAACAAGTATGTCTGTGAAGGCAATATTGACACTGATACTGAAGTTTTGGACCAACATATGACATTTCAATAACATAATAAATGAGTTAAACCCTTTTCATTGACAAAGTGGTGGATTAATTAGGTGACTTGTTGTGATGTGACCTAGCCAGTCAGTGTTAGGCTTCCAGCAGTCCTTGCTGACTGACCTTGGTTGGGGAACTCACTGCTGTCTCCAAGTAGCCCCACACTTGGCAATGTTACAACTTTGCCCAGACTTTGTGATGGTTGAAATGATGTTAAGGCTGTAAAGCTGAAGGTTCAGAAATTCATGCTACTCAGCGGTGAGTACAGTAGAGGCTGCTAGCTGTGAAGGAAGCATTATTTTCAGAAGTCACGGAGTGGAAAAAGGTTACATTTTACAATGTAAAATGTCATACAATTATGCTAACAATAGTAGCATGTCATATGTGTGGCAAAAGTGGTTAGCAAATGGCAGTACTGTTGCTTTGAAAGATGTGTAAGTCAAATACAGTGGGGGAAATAATTATTTGATCCCCTGCTTAATTTGCAAGTTTGCTTACTTTTAAAGAAATGATCAATCTCTAATTTTATGGTAGTTTAATTTTAATGGAGAGAGACAGAACATCAACCAAAAATCCAGAACAGACACTTTACGTAAAAGTTATAAATTAATTTGCATGTCATTCACTGAAATAAGTATTTGATCCCCAAGCAAAACACGACTTAGTACTTGGTGGAGAAACCCATGTTGGAAAGCACAGTAGTAAGATGTTTCTTGTGGTTGGTCACCAGGTTTGTACACATCTCAGGAGGGATTTTGGCCCACTCCTCTTTACAGAAACTCTCTAAATCCTTTCGGGTTTTTGGTGGTCGCTTGAAATTAATTGAAACATGCTAACGTACCTGGAAATACAGTATAAAAGACAAAAACATAGTTTGTACAATTCTAACAAGCTTGAAAGTCAATATTTGGTATGACCACCTTTATTCTTCGACACAGTCTGAACTCTCTTAGGCAGCTCTCTTGTAATTTCTTTAAGCAGTCTTCAGAAATAGTTCTTCAGGCTTTTTGAAGGACATTGAAAGCTCTTTTTTGGATGTTGGCTGCTTTTTGTTTCATTTTCAGTCAAGATGATCCCATACTGCTTCAATAATATTAATATTAATATTGAGGGGAAGCCAGTCCATGACTGATAGTGTTGTTCTGTTTGTTTTTCTATCCAGGTATACTTTTACTACACTGGGAGTGTGTTTGGGATCATTGTCATGCTGAAAAATGAAGCCCTTGCTAATCAGATGTTTTCCAGGTGGTATTGCATGGTGGTTCAAAATTCTGACTGTATTTTTCTGCATTCATAATTCCATCAATTTTGACAGAATCCCCAACACCACTGGCTGAAATGCAGCCCCAAACTACGACTGAGCCTTCACCATGTTTGACAGATAGATGGTTGTAGACACTCACTGTTGTACCTCTCTCCTGACTTCTTCCCAACAGATTGACCTCAATTTTAACCAAAAATTTCAAATTTGTATTCATCACTCCATAAGACCCATTGCCATGGGTTTTCAGTCCAGTTCTTGTGTAATTCGGCATACCTCAGTCTTTTCTCCCTATTTCCTTTCCTTAAGAATGGCTTCTTGACAGCCACCCTTCCACTGAGACCATTTCTGATGAGGCTTCAGTCAACAGTTGATGGATCAACTGAAGGGCCAGATGCATCTCTCAGGTCCTGTGTCAGGTCTTTTTCCTTTGTCTTAAGAATATGACTTTCATATACTGTTCATCTGTTGTAGATTTTATCCTCAAATTTTTAAGAACACACTGCACACCATGCTAAGATATGCCAAGTTTTTGGCAAATAGCTCTCTGGGAATTACCTGGTTGGTACAAAAATACAATTTTATGCCTGTCATACTGTGTTATCTTTGGCATTTCTCAGATTCAACTAAAGAAATTGGAACAAATTATGTGTTTTTGAGACAGGCTGCTAGTAACAAAGTACTTAAGGATACAATTTAAAATTGGTTCTTTGCTAAGTTGTCTGTTATGTGTAGATGCAACACTGGTTCATACCTTGCATTAGGTGTCTTTGTTATGTTTGAATGATTCATAGGTCACTGTTAAGTGGCTTAACAAACAAAAAACATTCCTCTGAAAATGGTCAAGTACAAGAACTGGACTGAAAATGAGTGAAACAGCAGCCAATGTCCAAAGAAAAACTTTAAAAGATAATCAAAAAGCCTGGAGAACTATTGCTCAAGACCACTATAAAAATTACAAGAAAGTCTGGCTCCTTGGAAGCAAAATATAAAGCAATGAGAGGTGGCTCATACTGTAGGTCCTTAATTAAATCACCCTGACTGATCTGAAGACTGTGTTCCTTCTCAGCTTCATGTTATAGTAGGAGGGACACCTACATGACTAGGTATTCTTCTTCTCCAGTTACTAGTTCTTCTGACCCTGTTGATTAGTTGAATACTATGAGGAATGAGGAAATAAGTGTAACCATGTTTACACTTGCCAAGAAGAAGGTTTTTTTAGGACAACTGTGTTTGTTAGATTCCAGTATGCAACAACTGTAGACCCTTAAGTTTGCCCCAGCTAGCTGTAAGCTAGTTTGTTGGAAATATAAAAGAATCCAAACCCAGAGACCCCACAAAGCTGTGTAATATAAGGAGACGGGTGTAGGCCCAGCAGACCATCGGTTTGGAAAGTCTAGAATGGTAAAATACAACAGATATATGTACTAAATTATATTTTGTTTGGGCCCTTTCCATGGAAAGAATGCTTGTTAAAAAGTCTACAGGGCTACCTGGGGTAATTATTTACTTTATTTGTTTATTTTTCAGGAAAAGTGCAGCTTAACATTGTTATAGATAAAGAAAAAAATTGAAAAGATGCAGTATACATTGGCCTGACCAATTATGTCCCTGTAAATTCTTTTGAATTTTTGGTTAAATGAAAAAACAAAACAAACAAACAAACAACAAACACCCATACGGGCGTATTCCAACATGGACTTGTAGGACATCACAAGCACTACTTGTGCTATATGTAGTAATATAGTACACAGATAGAGAATAAAGCAAACTGTCCTTGTCTTATTTTTTAAAGACAGACCCTATGATACAGATCGGTAAAGCGCTCCAGTTATGACCTTTTCAATGCATCTCCCATACATATTAACCTTGTAGGTATGACGGGAAGGTGTGGGCGGGATGAACCGGCAATGACTGTCCTTCAGGGATGGATGTTGTGGGTGTTAGGTGTGTGTGTGCGTATGTGGAGGGGGAGGTGTACAGCTGCTATTAGCTTCACTAGTGAATGGATTCCATCAGTAGACTGATAGACTGAAGAAAGGAAACAGTGTGATTCATTTACTCCAGCTCCCACTCAGAGCTGAAAAGTCAAAACACATGGACTGAATAGTTATGGAATATCACAGCTCTGATGGCCCAATGTCAGGCATGGTGATTCAAAAAAAGGAACAGTTTATATGCATCCTGAGAACAGAAAGTGAATCAGTAGAGATTTTCTAAATATGAGTGTTTATAGACTTTAATGGGCCTTTTGATGGGCAGCAGATAATGGACGTTTGCTTTTGAAACAATTACACACACAATTTGATACTTCTATCGTTTTATTATTTTTTGTTTCAAGAGGTTGCTACCGTGTATTTTGAAAACCATTTTCTCTAGTATGGGTCCAACAACTAACATTTCAAAGATTTAGGCTGGAGTATTGATTTCATTTAAAACCTCTGTAAAGCCAAAAACAAAACAAAAAACAAAAACTGTATGTAATGTATTATATAAAGTATATATTTACAACAGCTCTTCAATACTGAACTACTTGCGCGCATGTTCAGTAAGAAAATTGGACATCTGAGTATCACCAGACAGATGTATGATAATGATAAGAAGTTTTGGATAAAGCAAAATGATGCCTTAAATGGCCAGCAATCTCACATGAGTCTTTCTGTCTGATGTTATCTCTCTGTCTGGTTATATAAAAGCTAAGGGATATGAGGTCATTTTAAGGACAGGTGCACCCTGTGATGCTTACACTGCTTTCTCGTCATGCTCCTATATTGCAAGATGATATTGTCTCTGTAGACACAGAGACATTCAACAGTGAGACCATGATCATCGCGTTGAAGTCAAATGGCTTCCATCACTTCCTCACTCAGCAGATGTGAACATCACTGAGCTTTTATGGGACATCCTGGAGAGCAGAGTGCAAAGTGGATTTCAACCTCCTTCATCCCTCAAAGCTTTCCTTCTTCAATAAGCAGTAAACATCCAATTACTTACAGTCGAGAACTTGTAAGGCAACCCTCCATGAGGGACTTAAACTACTCCAAAGGGTGGTCCTACTCCCTTATTAGGCACTTCATGTTCAAAGACTGTTAAAGATTTCCGCTCTTTAAAAAATATTTTCCAAGACATTTTCAACAGCCCAAAGACTTAAGTCTCTCTCTGTAGAAATCTTTTTCAAAATACTGATAAGACATTTAGTCTACGGCAATAACCAAGTATGTCCAGGGGTTATTTATGCAATATAAGATCTACAAGGGCACCATGCACACATTAAAAACTCATGGCTTCAAACTCAACTTAACACAGTGATCCCTGCAGATTGCTATGTTAAACTAAGAGCACTACTCTAGGGAAAATATCCAGGACCCTGTATCAGCCAACGCTAAAAAAAATTTATAAAAATAAAATAAAATAAAATAACTGAACTTCAAATACAACAGAAAGATAGTTTCATTTAAAATCACGATCCAATCACGATCAAGTAATAATGCCTGTGGTTTGATGCTTTTCATCTCCTCTAAGAAACCGACCTGTGGATTTGGAGAATCCCTACTCCTGCTGTAAGTGTCTTATTCCTATAATCATTGCAATCACTTTTTCAAATATTCCCAAAGTATCTCATGTTTTCTCCACTGCTAATGCTAAGTGAAACAATGCTCCCCTTCACCATTTAATGAACCCAATAGTGCGATATAGTAAACAGAAATACCCTAAATGAGCATCAACATTTGGTGTGACCACCCTTTGCTTCTGAAAGAGCGCAAATGCTCCTCTGCACACTCATAACATTTTTTCAGGACTCCTGGCAGTTCGGTTATTCCAAGAATCTTGAAGAACTTGCCACAGTTCTTCTCTTGATTCTCTTCTCTTCTCTCTATTTAGACGGCCTCAGCTGCTTCTGTTTTTTCATATAATCCCAGACTGACTCATGATGATGATTCTTTAGGACACAGGCTTATGTTTGTGGTCAGTGTCAATATGAATTATGAAATGAATCTGGGACTGACTCTTGTGTATCACACAATCCAATCAGAGATAGTATTGTGTGATACATTAGAGTTCAAACATTGAAAATGCATAAACAACTGGCACAGTATTATAAAGGCATGCACCACAGTAGCCCACTTTATCCAGTTGGCTGTAACTACACATTCATTAATGTAAATCTGGTATAGAACCCTACAAATGAGTTGAATCAAAAAGCCTTTTTAAGTTATAGTATTGAATTCTTTTATCCATTACGCATACTATTACAATAGAAAAACTGAATCACAGATCAAGACAATTTTTGAGAAAAACAATGCTTTCCATCCTTTCAATGAAAGCAATGTGCCATATGGTGCTGTTGTAAAACACATGTCGTATCAACAGAAATATATGGGTTGCATTATACATTATACTACTTCTCTTTCAAAATTATGCTTGAGTCAATACACTGTGCAGAGTACATCTGTATCTCTACATTAGGAGCTATTGTATAAACGCCTACTTATATTAGTCTTCTCCTTAGCGACTTGGAGAGTCAGAGCTTATTCTCCTCGGCACAGTAATTGGCTGGTCATGTCAGGAAGACACAGTGAGAAATTGACAACGAACAGAAAATTCCTCCCTCCTGTTGTGATCATTCTCTACTCATTCGCTGAATATTGAAAATAACACATTAAAGAACATTACATTAAAGCACTTCACTGAAACCAATGTGACTCCATTTTAATGGCACACTGCTCACTCATAAGAGCCAATACTTGATAGGTATTATTATGAATTAGCTGTGCATGCATAACAGCAGGGTGGTGTGTGCTGGGTGGAGGGGGACTCCTGTCTAAGAAAATACAATTCGCAGCCTTTATTTGTAATAAGGTGCTGTCTCACCACAATATGATATAGACATTCATATATGTGGAAGGTGTGATAAAGTGTTAAAAAAGTATCACAAAACTGTCAAGTAATCTCCTGTTTATTGATTTTTACTCCAAAATATTTACTGGTTTTAATACAAGGGTGGGTGCCACTGTAGCTAAATCATGTTTTCACAATCACGTGGAGCCCTGGAGAGGATGATCGATAGTTTTATCACAGCCTACATTTGCTAAAGCAGGGCAATGTACTGTAGAAGTCAGTGCAGCTGGTGTCACAGGTTATGAGACTCTTGCTAAGCAGCACCCTATTTTTAATTATATATGAGGCAGAATTCACAGTGACTGAGAAGAAGCGCTCCTGAGAGAGAGAGAGGCTTCAGTGGCACATGAACACAGGTTGAGTGATCAAGTCACTTAAAGGTCCAGTCACTCACATCTGAGTGGACACTGACCCCAGTACACCACCAGAGTGTCCTGAGAAGACGTGCAAGGAGAAGGTGGGCTGCCCTGTACATCCACCACCCTCCCAAGTGGGGTGGAATTTCTGTCTGCATCAATTATTCAAGAACCATCTTAGATAACACTCATGGGGAGGATGGATGAGGTCTATTTCTGTATAGTACTTCATAAGGATGAAGACAGGAGGCATTTTTTATTTTATGTGCTGGTGCTTCAGACACCGGATAACCAGTTTCCTCCTATGAGCAACTAAGGTAAAACCATTTTGTGTCTTAGAAAAATGCTCAACACACTCCAAATTCTTTTCTCTTCTGACAACCTTCCTAGATGTCAGCACTTTGTAGAAGATTTATTTCCTGTATCCAAAGAAACCTAATGTGCAGTAGGTGTTGCCAAGAGGGGCTGTTATAAAGGTGACAAAAGCCTTAGAAAACTAGGCCTTTTGCTGTCCTTTCCACCCCAAGCAAAAAAAAAAAAAAATCTCATCTTTGTCTGTTAGGGTTTCTAGGACTCCCAGGTGGAGTAACCATGCTAGGAATACAGCTTTTGCAGTTATGTGGCAGTTGAAACATTTTCTGCACACACCCTATTAGGTATAACATGTCACAATGCACAACAGAGTGTCACATGCACTTTTGACCACTCAAAGTCTCCATGCAGTTCCTGCAGTAGAAAATCCTCATCTTACACTTTACATATGTCTTCAGTAGTGAAGGTTTAATAAATAACAATATTAGTAACTGTGACATAACAGCAAGTCATTTCTATACAATGACTGTTGCATCAGAGACAGCTTTGATGTTACTGGCAGGTTACAAGAGGATAAGAGAACAAAAATAGCCTAGAATTTCTCATCCATCTCTCTCTAATATTCTTTCTAAAAATTTCCTCCTCTCTCTAGTAATAATGATAATTTCTAATGCAATGTGTAATTAAAAGATATAATGCTACTTAGAGTAATGCTGGTAAGTATTCCTACTTTTCTTATATCATGCCTTCAAGCTAAAGTTTGGGATCATGCATCCCAGGAAAGAGCACATGTGCTTTTCATGAGGAGATTGTTAACATTTTATGTCATACTTATTAAGAGTATATACTTCCAGTAATCCTGAAAATTGATTCCATGTGCGATCCCATTTCTCTGGATAGTAAGTGTATTTGCTGATGGAATGTAAATGCCAGAGATTCCCTGGGCTATCGAAATTGGCACGACAGTAACACTATTTGTGAGTTTGAATCCACTTGAGCAGATGTTTTGAGCAGCTGGGCTAGCTACAGTGGACCGACTGCATATACACCTCATCGCTGACCAAGTATATACCATGTGCTCATTTTCTCACATAAAGCCTGTTAGACAGAGGTGTATCAGGAGATTTAATGTTTCTAATAATATTCGCTGACAGGTATTTGCTTATGACTGCAATGCACAGCATGTTTGCCACATACAAGCAAAATGGGTAATCCATTGTTTTAAGTGTAAGAGCTGTCCAGCAGTTGTTCTCTAAAAGTCCTTGCAATTTCTCAAGTTACGCAAAATTACAAGCAAATTATTTAACTGCTCTGATCTTTTTTTGAGTATTTGTTGAATACTGACAGTTGTGAAAGACTGGATTATTTTGTGTTTTTAAAATCTGAATAATCCACTGATGTTCTTTTAAATTTCATTTTAAACACCTTAATACCTGTGCTACAAATTTAATAATGTATTGATACATAATATTGTACTTTTTTTGAATACAAGATTAATTATCTTTTTTTTAGTTAAGGAAATTCAGCCTCTTAATTGGAAACACAATTCAAGATCCAATCATTATCCAATTACAAGTTCTAACAAACAGGCTGTGAGTCTGACTCACGTCAGGCTAATTCTTCTACAAGGTAAAAAGGTGGAGAGGGGCTCAAAATATACCAACCATGATATTATCCAGAGATCAGATTTGGTAACAAACAAAAAGTCTACTATTTTTGTAACTTAAACATTTTTTGAGGGAATGGATTTAGAAAATCTACAACTGTCAGATGTTGATGTTACACTTCATATTGACGCATGATATTTGTGCGCTCACACAGTGCTATGTCTACAAATCAAAGGATCTGCAACATTCGATTGTGACACACTATCTTATTTGCACACAGTTATTTCTGTCACACTCTGGCTTTTTGTGTTTCAGTCTTGAGCACTGACTGTGATGCAGTGCCGAGACACGTAGGGACATATACCAGGGGTCATGTGTGACCTGGAGTGGTCCCTGGTGAACATGGTTCTACTACACTGGTCCTGTCAGTCAGATACCCAGTCAGTCAGTCGTTTCCAGGATAGAACTGCGAGAGAGAGTGAAGACGCACACCAAAGAGAAGGAGCGCCACTGAACGGCAGTAAGATGAGTATTTCCTCCAGTCAATTACAATCCACAAAACCGCTTAAATGATGCAGGATTTCTTAAGAGGTCTGCAGGGTGGAACTGGTTGAAGGAGGTCCTAATGTCACACTTACTACACCGAGAACGCTTCCTGTCAATTATCATAAGTTACATGATGACTCAGAAAACTGCGGCTGAACTCTGAGGAGCTCCGAGATGACCATATTACTGGTGTAAATAAAACAAGCATCATTGGCACTCTGTGGAAGGTGTTAATCCCTGACTAATGAACTCGGCCTCTGCCAGTAGCCTCCCTGTTGGATCCCTGGACATCTCTACCTCTGTGTGTGTGTGTGTGCGTGTGGTAGGGGATTCAGAAAGAGAGGGACAGGCTCCACTCTCCCGTCCCTCAGCCTGACAGGCAGAACTCAGCCACACAATTTCACGGTTTGTGGGCAGTACACACCACTGCTTTCACATCCCTGAGACCCAGAGACCCACAGAGTGTCTGTATGTGTGTGTGCTAGCCTGTGCATATGAACATGAACACACACATACACACACACCAGCTGTGCTATTAATACTAGGGAAAGAAGAAATCAAATATTAATCCTTCGACGTCCACCTGGAATTGAAAAAAAAAAAAATAATGCGTGGACTTACCATTTTGTTATTGATTTCATGAAAATGAATTTCACAGACTTTCTCTACGATGTCTTCACTGTCAAATGTTATGAAACCAAATCCTATGTAGAGAGAAACAGAAGAGGGAGGGGGAGAGAAACAAGAGGAGAATGAGTTAGTGGAGACCCTTCATAAAACTTCAGTAACTGAAAGGGAAAAAAAATGCACCTCAAAATGGAATATTATCACAAGCCAGATCCAGAAACTATGCAAGCACATCTGTGGAGATTGGCTTGGGCATGGAAAAGAACAAGTGAACAAGACAGACATTGTCCTCTTTAAATCAGGAATATGATGAAATCTGCCACATTATTAAGGGCACTCAAGGACCTCTTCTACAAAGAGAAGATGGAAAAACAGCACAAAGCTCATTTAATGAGATTCAGGGAGCTAGGGCCCAGCATCTGAATTTCATTAAATGCATTTTGTGTTCTTTTTATTGAAATCTCACTGTATAACAAGCCCTCATTTTTATGTTAATACAGGCCTTAGAATGAATGTGTCGTTGACAGTGGGATTTTCATGCCATATTTATAGGATAAAAGCTTAACCCCTCTTTTTAAAAAAAAAAAAAAATAGAGAGAGACAAGATGGTTTTAGACTTTTGAACACAAGTGGATTGCAATGCTCTCTTCTGTGTTTTGATGGTGATACACAAAGCAATCTAGCATCTGTATAGCTGGGGTTGAAAGGAAAACATATTCTATTACTTTTTCAAAAGCAAAACTGTTAGTGAATAAAGCAGTACGAGGGACTGAAAGGACACGGGTTTCTTTTTAAAAAACAGCAAAAACCTGACAAAATAAAATCACCATAGATTGAGCTTAAACAGCCGTTACTATAAACATCACGCCATCCCATTGACACACTACACAAACAGCGCCATCAATCTAATATCATATATGTTAGATCATAGAGTAAAAGCAGTCATTTACCTAATGTGAGAAGAAACTAAAACACTACTGTGAAACAACAGTTGTTACTCGAATGAGCTGGATGAACGTAAAGACAAATCCATGTCTTCAGGCATCAGCTCAGTCATCATCCACTTCACAGGACAAATCTCAAGGTCAAGGACTCGAGGGGAAGCTATTCAGAGCCTAGTTTCCTGCACATCTGCACATATTCGCCTACCAGCACATACTATACCACAGGGTACACAAACAAGAGATTTGTCAACCATCAGAGAATTTGCTGTATTTATTATACTGAGGTAGTTTATCCCTTTAATATATCTTGCTGTATTGGGCCTTTGCTGGCTATGCTGCAAATCGATGAGCAGCACCACTTTCTGGCAGTATTGGATTTGCAGGATTTTTTAATCAATGTGATTAAATACCTTTATTTGTCAGGTATTTAAAGCAAAGGAAAAACCAATTCCCATTTGGTTAGTTTCAGGTAGATAATAATACTTTACCTTATACGTTATCCATATCACCCATTCCTATGCATGCTGTTTCGCAAATATTTAGTAGATTAAGCATCTTCATATTCACATCTTTGCAGGAACATGAATGAAAATGAAGCATATTATAGTACATTAGCATCCTAAGCTGCTTATTTTATTACTTCATCAGATCATCCAGTAAAATACAGATTTCTTTGTGAGGAACTAAATGCTACTTAGGCAGCCTATCACAAACACTGACATTTATAGTTCTGTCATAAAGTCTTTATCTCTCACTCACATTTTTCTTTTCTGCTCCTCCTTCAGTTCCTCCTCCATAAATAACAAAAGATTCTCCTAAAGCCTCTCTTTTGACACACGCAAGAACATATCAAAACAGTCTTGTCAAAAGAGGGTTGAAAACCCAATGTGTGAGCTGATTAAATACGGACAACATCCAATCTAATGAGCTCTTATGAGACAAAATGTGAATATCCACTGAGACATCTCTAAACTGAGTTGTAGCGAGAGCACATGTGAGAGGATGGGGGAGGCAGGGGACAGGTGATGACGACAGGCAGGAAAGGGGGAGGGAGGCACCTTCTTCTCCTGCTCACCCCACCTTTATGGCAGCACAAGGAGCACTTTTGACAACCAACAAATCAACCGCCAGGAGTAATTTGTCATGGAGGTCTGTAGGTAGTGGGAGTGGAGTCTAGGGGAACAAGGATGGAAAGAGAAAGGGAAAAAGGTGGAGATGAAAGTAGAGAGGGGGTGGGGAGAAAGACAGAAAAAGTGACAAGGAAAGAGGTTAACACACATGGCCCCTGTCGCCACACTCCTTCCTGCTGCTACAGGCAGCTCCTCCATCAACTGACAGGACATTTTCCACTGCACTATTATATCCACTGGGGTCAGGGCCAAACCCACCACCACAGATACCACCAGCAGGGCCCTTACACCCATGACTGAATCTGTTTAAATGAAAAAAAAAGAAAAAGAAAGACATTTGGCTCTAGTGTAAACTACTGCTGGAACGCCACCTTCACATGCACAATACACTACAAACATCCACATTTTTCTCGCTCCCCGGCTCAGCACACACCTCCTTTATCAGTCCCCTGTGTACTTTCTGAACCTCTGTCCCCTGCCATTGCAGTGCAGCTCTTTGCTCTACTATCCTATTTTACAGACCTTACAGACAATTACAGGCCACAAAATAGCAATAACAAAAATATTCCTTTCTCCCATCCTCCTTCTGCAGGGTGTCAGCAGAGTGAGATTGTCCTCATATATCCTGGCCATTCTTCCTCCAACTATCCACACATAGCAGGAGGCTGACCCCCACAAAACTATTAAAGACTGTCAGCATTGACAGACACAAGCAGAGACGTGTCAACATCCTCACACTGAAGAACCTTCCCACAGCTTAAACCCTGTAAATGGAAACACATGGATGTCTTATAGTAAGGCTGATAATAGGTGTTATGTGACCACTGGCTGAGGCCTCTTGGCTGCACTTGCTCACACTTATTAGCCAGAACTGGGCCTGGCCTCATCTCGCCGCTCCACAGAACCAGCAGGGAGCCTACTTTCACAGCCATTTACCAGCTTCATCATACTCAGTCTTTATTTCACACTCAGTGCAGGTTTCTCTACTTCTGTTGCTCCGATGCTTTTCACCCACCCTAACCCAACCGGCCCCACCAAGCCTGGGAAAACTTGTAAATTCAAGAAGAAATGTTGGCTTTGACTTCTTTGACTTTTAAAGTGGCATTTAAATGCTTCTTTTACAATTTATACATATATTTACATACACACACACACACACACACATATATATATATATATATATATATATATATATATAAGGGCTGGGCACGTTAACGCGTTAACGCATTAATTAATTAACGCCGACAATTTTATCGCGCGTTAACGCAGTTTTATTATTATTATTGAAAGTCCGTTGCTCACTGGCTCTGAATACACAAAAACATGGGTCACAGGTGGTGGGATGTACAGGCTTGGGATGG
>VUQS01028161.1:11597-34670 GCA_015108495.1 Heterochromis multidens | reverse complement strand
GCCATAGTGGAGTTTGGAGTGTGACTGTTTGAGGTTGTGGACAGGTGTCTTTTATACTGATAATGAGTTTAAACAGGTGCCATCAATACAGGTGACGACTGGAGGACAGAGGAGCCTCTTACAGACGAAGTTACAGGTCTGTGAGAGCCAGAAATCTTGCTTGTTTGTAGGTGACCAAATACTTATTTTCCACCATAATTTGCAAATAAATTCTTTAAAAATCAGACAATGTGATTTTCTGGATTCTTTTTTCTCATTTTGTCTCTCATAGTTGAGGTATACCTATGATGAAAATTACAGGCCTCTCTCATCTTTTTAAGTGGGAGAACTTGCACAATTGGTGGCTGACTAAATACTTTTTTGCCCCACTGTATATAGTGTCCCGACTTTTCTGAAATTGGTTGTTTGTACAAAGTCTTTATTTGACTTCTCAACCAGACTCACTGTTAATAATAGCAGTGTGGTTCAGAGTGTGATTCAACCATTGCTTCAGTATGAGGTTCTTTTCTACATTAAAGGACTCAAAAGTTTGAATGGTTAATTTTGGGTAACACATTGATGCCCCCTTAAAAGGAGGTCAAGTCGCACATTATCTCCCAGCAACATTCAGCAAACATGAATCACCCTCAGGGGCACAACACTTTATTCAAATCCTTGATACAAAAGAGCCTGCAAGGTTCCTCAAAAAGCCTCTGTCACTTCTAATCACTGACGTATTGCGCAGGCAGGGAGGAAATTTGTGAGATTTTATGCATAGTCAGTTCCGATGATCATCCTCCCCATTGTCGCTGTCTGTGGCGCTGAAATGACAGCATCATTATTGTCTCTTTGAGCATGGCAGCGACATGGCCTCATTCCCCCTGGCCTGATGAAATAGAAGCTATAAGAGGGGACCGGCAGTGGCTCCAGTGATTGCTCTCTCTCTCTGCTTTTAGTTACCCCTGATGGTTTCCCTTTATGCACACATGTGCTCTCATCTAAGAAAACGCCACCCGCAGAAGCTCAAACTCCACTGACAGAAAATCAAAGAAAAACATATTATGGTGCTGTGTTTCATTAACGAGAGCCCAGAACACATAGATCATAGAAATGGCCTTTCACCAAATTCACCATGGTAAGAATCTATTTTTGCTGTGTGTTACTTGAAATTATCATGCTGGTGCTGATGCTTGCTTGCTGTAGCTGGTGGCAACTGTCCCCTGACATATTACTCATCTAAAATGTCATTTAGATGAAAAGCAGACGTGATTACCTAATTATATTAGCTAGAAAAGCCTCATCATCTTTTGCATGTTAAACACCTTTTTTTTTTGCAAAGTGTCAACGTCAAGCTTGGGTTTAGAAATGGCTCCACA
Organism: Heterochromis multidens; assembly: GCA_015108495.1. Lineage (NCBI taxonomy): Eukaryota > Metazoa > Chordata > Actinopteri > Cichliformes > Cichlidae > Heterochromis > Heterochromis multidens. The sequence goes on along the minus strand of VUQS01028161.1, from coordinate 33,315 downwards.
CAAGCAAAATTAGTTGAAGTATCAATTAAGCTATTTTGATCATCAGTGATTCATTTAGAGTAATTATTTGAAAGGCTAAATTTTCAAGTTTCAATTGAGGACTTTCTGCGTTTCCCTCAGTTTTACGTCATGCCTTATGTCTGATACAGCGCAAGTTCCTTCAGTTGTTTCCTGTCAGGTAATTGTGCAAGTATGCTATATAAATGTCATTTAGGAAAAGCAAACTCAATTGGTAATGGTACAGTTACACTAGGGAAAGCAGTGACTGGAAACTGCGGTACAACCAAAATTATTGCAGTCATATGCAATAAACTGGGCATATGAATTACATGTAAATGTAATTATGTTATATATGTTATATAAATTACATGAAATCTGTTTGAATACACAGAAATTCACATTAACTACTTCAGAGTCCAGTCAGAATCTCAGATTCAAACAGAAATTCAGAAATTCCTCCACAAATAGTGACGTAGTTACTGCTGGACGGCGACTTAACTGCAAAATGACATAGGCACTCTGCAACCTTGATTTTATATAGGACTATAACCATACTACAACCAGCTGGCAACCAGTTGAGTCGAGTCCCCTATTGCAAAGAGACGTTTCACAGACGAGTTGCATTCATCTGTGCAGATTGACTCAGACCAATTGCAACGTTGGCAGGTTGTCTGCATTTATAAATGAGATGGCAATTATTTGCAAATCTTTGCAATCACTGTCAGACAGACGGGCAATCATTCCAAGTTGGACTGCGATTTTTATTTTTTTTTGTACGTAACTTGCCTCCCAGCAGGTAACTTGTGGAATCGTCTTGTGATTGAAAGTGGTTGCCCAGAGGCTGAGGGTGTTGCAAGCTCAACCTCTGGGCAACCAGCTGGTCACCGCAAGTACTTACAATTAGTCTCCAAATGTGAAAAATTCAATGCAATTCCTGGGAAACCACTGAGTTTTCAATTTTCTTCCTATAGTCAGAAGGAGATTGCTGTGCTATTTTTAACTATTTTAGTGTGATTGAGCCATAAGAGTATTAATTATTAATAACATGACATTCCAGATAAAAAAATTAAACAAGCTGGCCTTTTTGATTGCCCATTCAGGTCGTTTGTCTAAACTCTGGTCATCTTCAGTTCTGTCAACCCATCCAACCTCCTCACTTAGTTGCTCATATTAAGTGTGGCCACTAGTCAGCACTGTCTTATTAGAATATGAATAAAATAATTTTTCACTGTGACAGTTTGCTGGCCATAAATTGTATAGAAATAAGGGTTTCATATTTTTGAATGATAGGGATTTTAAGGATAACTTTATCGTGGCACAAAAAATGTGGTTTCAGTATACACAGTAATTGGCAAAGATGTAATTATACTTCATGTCTGGGCTACAAACTCTGTCTTGATTGGGCGTGTAACCCCTCGATCCAAAAGTATCAACATCTTTCCTCTTATATGTCTGGATTTTTGCCGTGCTGCTTTCATAACTGAGGCTCTCTAATGAGATCTATGGGCTATGCTCTAGTGATTGCAACACTAATTGCCTCCACACCAGTGCAGAACCTGTTGCTTTGCTTTTAGTCGGCTGGCAGGCATCAGCGGCACCGCCCACGTACACCTGAAGGAATTCGAGATCTTCATTAAAAAGAGGAGAGGGCTCCTGTTTCTTACATCACTGCACCCCACCGCTGCTTCATCACAGGCAACAGGTTTGTGTGAATACATCCATTAAATTGGATTCCTAGCCTGCAGGGAGTGACAAGCGGAAAGAGGTGTTTGAACCAGGAAAGAAGGATGATGTGCATTTTGGGGGTGGCGGGAAAAACAGTCCCTGCTGTAATAACACGGCTATTTCGTCTGCTTAAGCCCCAATTTCCACAGTCCAAGCCACTGATGTGTTTCAGACACAGTCAATTTGGGGGATGGCTGATCACAATGAAATGGCTGTGAGAGTGGTCCAGTTTGGAGTGGAAAATTGTCCCAAGAGTAATTTGTTTGCAAACTAAAAAAACAATTATTTGTACAAAAATGTATTTACTATGTGTCACTACCTTCTGCTCATCCCTTGTGTTTTTCCAACTTTTTAACTGGTTTCATTATCACTTCACAGCTGCACTGTCACCTTCTGTCTATGTTTCTGCTTATGCTTTACTCCACCAACATGCAACTGATTGGAAATAAGGCCAGATCAAGCATTATGGCAGCAACTAAGTCCATCCAAGACTGACTCATTTCCCTAAGCAGTGCTTTCTATGCCAGTGTCACATACTCCACTCAGGCTGGAGTTTAGTCAGTTCTTCATAGTAACCATATTCCAGTTATATTATTCACCTCATGCTTCCTTAGACCTGAACAGATGAGGTCCCTCCAGTCCATTAGCTTCCAATTAAAACGGATCGCAAAATGGTTTGAATGCTCATTTAATGACTGTTTTGGCAAGAGGCCATGAAATTAGTGGGCTCTGTGGGGGAAAGAAGACACTGTTGCAGAGCAGATTTTGCCACGCGTTTTCTTAATTGGACTTAAGCATACAAAAAATCCATCTGTTTCATGAAGTTTTTGGATGCAAGCCTGTGGGTCAAATGTCAAATATTTATTCAGTTTAAGATGTTGCTGTAAAAAATGAGCTTTTTAGGGTCAAACATGTTATATTAGTGCAGTGACTGTGTACTCTCTCTTTTTTTTTTTTTGTGGTGTGTGATGAATCAAGCACTTCCACGTTGTTTTGGCTCCAACCTGTAATTTTGTTATTATACTAACAAAATTATAGTAGGCCTCTCACTGCCAGTCTCACTGTAATAAGCTCCAGAAAATACTAAAACACAGGAAGACAAAACACAACAAACTGTTGCTGAGCAGGTATACCATTAAGATTTAATATTAAGCCATGGTCAAGCTATCAAAGTCACCAATAGTATGGCAAGCTTTACAAATTACTCTACAGCACACCAAAATACCACAAAAGCTCTTGATACTGAATTTGGAATCACTGTTGAAAGTAACTGGTGCAGAAGTCCCACTTTTGTTGCTTTTGTTATTGTAACTGATGTCCTTCCACACAACAAAACTATGACTCAAAAAAAAAAAGTAGTTTATTGATGCATAAACTGCAAATAAACAATATACTATTTTGCTGCGGGTCCTTGTCCAGCAAACCTCTCAGCTGTGAGTGGGGAGCTCCCACTCAGTGCAGCCATACATGCCTGAGGGTGTGACCTGTTCAGTCAGGCAGTGAAATTTACCTGCTCAGTGATTCTAGGGACTGGTCCTTCTTTTTTTTTTTTTATCAGAAGTTTAATTATTTTACAAACGTGCAACAAGTGACTGTTTATCTATTTGCATCATTCTAACCCTCAATAATTGAAAAAAAATGGACACTGTTTGATAATTTTCAGTTAAAAAGTCATAGAAAATAATTACAAAAATTAATTAGTCTTTTGCATGTTAATCTTTGAAATTTTAGGAAAAATAAAGTCAAAAAATTTTAATTTTTTTACTTTCTGCAAGGTTTTGAATGGTTAAAGCAGTAAAATGTAAAAGATGGCACTTAAAATGTATAAAAGGCTTAGCTGAAAACCCAAGCAGCAGCCTTCAGGAATGAAAAATGAAGCCAACACGCAAGTGCCAAGAAAACCTGCAGTTCCTCTAATGGCCACTTGAGTTTGACTCCACACACACTGTAAAAGGTGGCCATAGCTTCTTTTTAATGACCATCGGGGGTGAATTGTTGGTCTAAAAAAGACTTTAGGTTCTGTCAAAGTCAATGGAAAAATGGCACTCGGCTCTCTTTTTCTATGAACTAAGTGAAAACTTTCTTGATTTATTTATGGGCTCCATTGCTAGGTAATACTGAAAATAATACGGTCATTATTAGAGTCAAAAAGGAGGGTAATCCAGGTGATGCACATTGGATAATAAGTTATCAGTCACTAGTCAAGGCTCAGCTCAAGGTTTTGTAACTGGGCTTCACTAAACAACACAGTCATGACGGCTATGAACATCTTTTACACTGCCTATTTTTTTTTTTTTTAATAATGACTTCATCAGAAGGGCCCTTGGAGAATTAGACCCATTCCTGAGACACTGAGGCAGGTGATGTCTTGTCTGGATTATGGACTGACATTGCAGAGAAGCACACTGTCATACTGCTGATTTTACACATCCTGATGCCATTTCCAGCTTTTCCCTACTCACTGCAAAGCCTCGGGCCTGTATCCTCCCTGTTATGTTTATATCTTATAATACAGCCTGGCCCTTGTGGGATTTAGAGGCAAGGTAAGGCTGAGGATATCAAAGACGTGTAGCGGCCCTGTTGCCTTGCACTCATACAAAGGCGTGGTAGCTGTCATTTTTACAATCTTCCACCACACAGTGATTCAGGATGGAGGATAAAGCTGAGAGGCTGTTTAGGCACATCATAAAAGGCATTTATGTTCTGAATTATACTTTATGAGGTATTCATAATCTGAACAGCCAGCTAGTAAAGATGCAAAAACAAATATATACTGTAAGACACAGAGTCAGTAGGCACATGGTGCTTAGAGCTAAATGCTAATGTCAACATGCTAACAAGCTCAAAATAACATTAAAGCTGCTTCACATAAATTTTAAATTAACAGTGGATCAAATGACTGTGTTATGTGAGAATGGTTGTTTGCAGTGATAAACCCACAGAGAATTACACGCCTTTCACATGAGAAGTGAAGCTATTTTTTTCTTTTTAAAAAAAAATCATTTTCAATGAAGAGCAAGTAGGCGGGTTGGGTGGTGGGACAGCAGGGACGGTCCCATTTGCAGTCTGCACAAATTGAGGACATGTAAACACCTCCATAAAAAATAAAAATAAATGCATAAACTTTCTGGAAGGCTGGGATTTATTAATTTTTTCTTATTAAATTTACTATTTGTTAAGAAATGTCTCCCCTCAGATGGTTGTGTTAGATGGCTGCCCCTTCCTGAGTCTGGTTCTCTTTCTGTTAAAAGGTAGTTCTTCCTTCACAGCATCAACAAATGCTTGCACATAGGGGATTGTCTGATTGGTTGGGATTTCTCTTAAATATTGTAGGTGCTTTACCTTGCTATATAAAGCTTAATTGTTGGCCTATTGTGAATTGGCTCTATATACTCATTGGCCACTTTCCTAGGTACGGCTTGCTAGTAACAGGTTTGACCCCCTTTTGCCTTCAGAACTGCTTTAATTCTTCATGACATAAATTCAACAAGGTGCTGGAAATATTCCTCAGAGACTTTGGTCAATATTGAGATGATAGCATCACACAGTTGCTGCAGATTTGTCAGCTGCACATCCATGATGCAAATCTCCTGTTCCACCACATCCAAAAGGTACTCTATTGGATTGAGATCTGATGACTGTGGAGGCCATTTGAGTTCAGTAAACTCATTGTCAGGTTCAGTAAACCAGTATGGAATGATGTGTGCTTTGTGACACTGCTGCTTCTAGCAGAATAACACGCTATCAGAAGATGGGTACACTGTGGTCATAAAGGGATGGACATGGTCAACAACAATACATAGGTAGACTGGCATTTAAACGATGCTCAGTTGGTACTAAGGGACCCAAAGATACCAAGAAAATATCCCCCATACCATTACACCACCAGCAGCAGCCTGAACCGTTTGATACAAGGCAGGATAGATCCATACTTTTATATTGTTTAGGCCTAATACTGACCCTGCCATCTGAATGTTGCAGCACAAATCGAGACTCATCAGACCAGGCAGCTTTTTTTCAATTCTATTGTCCAGTTTTGGTGAGCCCCTGTGAATTGTACCCTCAGTTTCTTGTTCTTAGCTGACAAGGGTGGCACGCGATGTGGTGTGCTGCTGCTGTAGCCCATCTGCTTCAACTTATTTGAGTTACTGTTGCCTTCCTATCAGCTTGAAGCAGTCTGGTGATTCTCCTCTGTCCTATGACATCAAGAAGGCATTTCACCCAGAGAACTGCTGCTCACTGCACTGTATGTTTTTCTTTTTCAGACCATTCTCTGTAATCCCCAGAGATGGTTGCATGGGAAAATCCCAGTAGAACCAAAAACCATGCCATATTCAAAGTCACTTAAATCACCTTTCTTCCCCATTCTGATGCTCAGTTTGAATCTCAGCAGGTCGTCTTGACCATGTCAGTTTGGTTAGGCTTGGACTAACAGACTCTCTTTCATCTGTGTTCATCTGCTTATCTGATTTTCTAATATTGCAGGATCTTTACTTTATAATATAAAGTGCATTGACATAGTTGTTGTGAAATTGGGCTCTACGAATAACGTAACATTTTTAAAAGAATGTTTAAGATTCTTTTTTATGTAATTAGAAAATGTAGGAAAGTTAAGATGAAAGTTGAAGGCTGAGCGATCTAATCCAGGAGTGGCAGCTATCGTGTAAGTGTGAGCTCTAAATGAACAACACCCTAATTGGCAAATTTAAAATTATGTTACAGTATCTTGTGTTGACTAAAAAGACAGGGAATCCTACCACACTGATCCTCAGTGTATTTGAGGGGTATACATGTACACTTATCGGATTGCTGTACTGTTTAACTTTGGCAAATTTGGTTTGTTTGTCTTTCATGTGAAAACTAGTGTGGAGTGGTGTGGGATTTTATTCTATGACTGGTCGTCCTAGTAAATTTACCCCAAAACTTCATTACAGGATCTGGCAGTAACTCTGAAGCTGTGGGTTTCAAAGTGCATTCATTTAGAACCAAATGTATACTGTACAAATTTGAGACTTTCTATCCATTAAAGCAAAACTACAATCTTCAGATGACCATACAGACAAAGATCAGGCGTTTTGAATTACTGTACTCTGGCCAGCCACAGTCATGCAGTTTGGTGTGCAGACCAAACAGTTTTTCAGGAGAAGAACCTCTTATTAAGTGTGAAGCATGGTGGTTAAATGTTTTGCCTTGGAGTTGCTTTGTTGCACTAGCAAGTGGATAGCTTGCAGTTACTGATTCAACTATGAACAAAGAGTACTTGAAGATAAAGGCCATCTGCTCTAATGTTAAACTGGAAGTGGCCTTTTTATCAGTATAATACGCCTTTGCACACCAAAAAAATCCACCAAGGAAAAGATCAAAAAGAAGAAATTCAGGGTCAGCCGAGAAAAAAAAAAAGTCCAGATTTGAATCTCATTGAAATGCTGGTGGATAATTTGTAAGAAGCAGAACATGCAATGACTACAAACTGGAAGATATGGTATTTTTATGAAAGATTGTTCTTACAGTATACTGTACTCAGACATTGTTTTGTTGTGATTTATGGAGAGCAGCTACAGAGGAAGGTCTACTGGTAATGAGGCAGAACCCATGACAGAGGAATCCACAGTGTCACTTTGTTCCTCCTCTTGCTGCCCCAGTGGAAGACATGACACAAAGTGAAGTGGAAGCCAATTTAAAGGTTCGCTAGGCAGGATTTCTAATGTAGAATACAGTCATGTTGGAAAGTAAATCATAGAAAAGAACTGGAAGGAAAAGGAAAAGGAAAAGGCTCGTCTTACCACTGGAGGGTTGACCAAGTTAAATGCCGCTGAGAATCATTCTCTTTTTTTGTGTGTAGTTTATCGGCATTGAGCTGGAGCTGGTGATGGTGATGGGTCAGAATCTTGCTCAGGAGCACCTCAGCAAGGCTCAAAAAAGACATTAAAACTGTCATTCAAGAGTTTACTATTATTTTTAGACTCTTCTTCTGTCTGCAGCTCTTTGACTTTATGTTACCAGCATCTGTCATCCAACCAAGGCAGCAACCGTGCCTTGAGGTGACTGTTGTTGTGACTTGGAACTATATAAATAAAATTGAATTGAATTATACAACCATGATTACCTCATGTACATTATAATTAAGTGAACATGTTAAGGTAAAACAAGGTGAAAAAATATCTATATTGGAAGCAGAAACAGATGCTTATATTACTGTCTTAGTAATGCAAACAGCATTTCCCTGCAGGCTCCTTTCACAGGTGAGTCTGTTTGAGAGCATACATCACTGAATTCATTTACCTGCAGGGGATTAAGAGATACTGGCTGTGTTAACAGGAAAGTATGTTAATGGAGTTAATTAGTCAGGTTTTATCAGGAAAAACACCTTAAAAGCCACATCAATTATGAAATGAATACCCTTTATGTTACTGTAATTAGCATAATTCCAGTACCTCTATTATAACTGAAGTGTTAATTTATGGCATCTATGTATATTCATAGCTGTGGGAATGTGTTTCACATATAGGTGCTGTGAAGATGACGTGTAAGTTTGGGGTAGCACCCTACTTTTGCACACCTGTTTTCAACAATTGTGGTGACAGCATTGAAGTTAGGGATGCAACTTATCATAAGCAACCTAAGATGAACTATTTCCACGTATAAACACATAGTGAAATGTAATTTTATGGTAACATTTGAAAAAAGGAATAAATAGCTTTTATATTGTTACAAAACAAAAATTTCCTTTTTTTTAAAAAATATATACTTCAGGACATGCAGGTTCTCTGTTTTCTGCCAGGAGGTGCACCCTCAGCATTTCTGATATATAAGTAATAAATCAGAAATGTGTGCTATCTTGTATTTGCTTGCATTTCTTTTGTTTTATAGCAACTCTAGGGGGTTAATTCTTTTATAACCCATCCATGTGGGTGCTGGAGTTGCTGTAGCATGACTGACAAGTTTCCCGACACAGGCAGATGTCGCCGTTCTACAGCTGTTAGATTGGAGTCACTGAGTTGGACCTCTCAACTGTGTTTGTGGTGTTTTAATGTAATTATCTGACTAATAATATGATAATATGAAACGACCATTTGAAAGGTTTGTGCTTCAGTTTCGATGTTAATTCACACAATAACTTCTGGCTCCAAAACAGAATAAAAAGACAACATGACAAGAACCAAAATTTAACAGTCAAGCTTCAAATTGTGGAGTCTAAAACAAATGGTTGAGGTCATCTTTCATGCTGGCCGTGATGATGACCTGCAAGAAAAAGCCACACAGGATACATGCAGGCTACTGTCTACCACATTTTGAACAAGATATTCCAGGCCACAGCTCAAAGCTAAAGCTTTGGCCTCCTTCTGTAAAGCCAAACAGACAAGTGAATCATGGCTTTATCCTTTGCTGCAGAATATCAGTGGCCTTCATCAGTCGATGTCCTCGGTGTCTATTCACAGACAGGACAGCCAGATATCTGCCTTTCCTCGGCAGAAAGAGAGCATGCTGTAAAAAGCTTACCAGCTTACCAGCTCACGGAGAGAAAACTGAGCAAGCAGGGATAGGAACGCTGAATCAAGCTTATAAAAACAATTGACAAGTCCATTTTAGAAGAGAGAGGTTTTACTGTGGAAGAGAGTCTGCTGTCTGGGTGCCTTGTTCTTGCTCCACTAATGGAGACACGAGTGCAGTCTACTAGCAAGGCCGATAACAAAGCAACAAATACAAAGGAGTTTTATTTTGAAAGTAGAGTGACCCATGAGACAGCATCTGCAGCTGTAAAAGGGAAGGTCAGATTGATGTGGCTGTTCTCACTGCCTGAAAGCAGCTGTCTCCAGGGTCAGCCATAAACACGTGTTATTTATTCAGCGGGACTTAATTAAAGATGCCCGACTCAGTGTACAGTGTTAGCAGTGATTTCTCGAAGGAAGTGGCAGCGTAATTCACATTAATTCATCATCTAATAGATAATCCTCAGGTGCATCCTGTCGCTCGTGGCAAATAAAACCATCTGCTGTTTTCTATCCAGATTTAATTGAAATGACAGCTTCCTAATGAAATGTTATGTATAAAATCTGCCAACAGAGTTCTTTATTTTGTCACCAAAACAAGAAAGAGAAGAAGGTGTTTGGTTGGTGGATAAAAGGTTTAATGTAGGTTAAAGCTGAAAGTTTGTGAAACAAAGCCCGTACATGTAGACCAAATCTCAGGATAACCACGACGTCACTGAGGATTTTTCATTGCACTTCAGAGAGCGCTGATGTTGCCTCTCAGTTCTCTTCAAACTCTGCAGGGGGCTCACCACGACTCCTTTGTCTTTTGCTGCTTTTGTGTGTTTTTTCTTGTCTTCGCATGTGACGTTGTGTGCAGCACAAGTCACACGTAGCGGATGCTGGGGATGTGCATGCTGTGCAACCCTTCTGGAATAAAACATCCTGCTCTGATGACAATGTGGTTTGGATATGCAAAACATATTTAGAGTTTAAGAATATTTCCAAGTGTCTAAATGTGTGTCTGTGACTTTGTGATTAGCCTGTGGAAAGGAGAGACAAACCTACTAAAAACTGAATATGGATAGATGCTTCCTGATGGACGCCATCAGAAACAGAAGCATTTCCTGTTGGTATAGAGTTGTGCATGCTGCCCTCTTTAACATTTAATAAAAGACGTCAGTTGAATATCTGTGATTTGTTAGCAGTATGTGATATAAATAAATGATGGTGAGTTGGTGAGGCCAGATTCAGAAGATTTTAGGAATGGCAGGCAAGTACGGTTTGTACTTGTCCACTTTAGACACTCGGCTTATAATGTTAAGTTCCATCTTCAGAGTCTTTAGAAGGTCTGCAGAATCTCCAGGGAGTCGCTATATTTCTGACATATAGACTCCATCTTTAAAAAAAAAGAAAAGTCTTTGAGTAAAGTCACAATTAAATCACAGTTATGCCAAAGTTTGACCATAAATATGCTAAAAAACAAGGCTCAAGTGCAACTGGTTCTGTTTTCCATTTCTAAATTAGTTGTAGAATTATGAAATTCAAAAATTCTATATAAATAACAATTATATCCATAAGCATTAAGAAACCAAAGTTTCAGAGACACTTTTAAGACAGTGGAATTAACCAACGTGCACCTTTAGCAACATAAAACAACACACAATTACAAGATAAGAAAGGATTTAACTCAGGATACAGAACAGGTACACCACACTTTTCCCTCAAACTTAACAGATATATTTTATATGGCAGCAAATACACTTAGCAAAAGGGAATGTGGATTCACATTGCACTAATTAAGTATTAAGGTATCATGAGAGATTGGTAACAGATTTAGTACATGTTGAAAGAGTTTAAAAAAACTTAAAAAAAAACAAAAAACTCTTTCAACAAGGTTGAATAAGTCACTACAAATAAAGAGTCATTCCACAGCAGAGCTTCCAGAGCTGGAGGGCGACTAGTAGTGAGACTTGGAAAAGGTCAGCCACTGTGATATATACAATAGGATCAGACTCTGATTGCATGCCTGTGTCTTGTGATTGTATCAAGCTCATGGACCTGTGCTGCTCTCTGTATCCAGCGAGCCACATAGAAACAATGAAGTCCCCGTGTATCCTGGCTCCTGTCGCAACCAATAAATCTTCCCTGGTGAGAGTCATGGGCTGGGATGTACTAATTGCTTTATTGATTTGAAGTTTTGGTCCAAGACAGCACCTGATAAACACATCAGGGAGACAAGGAAGAAAGCATATGGGCCTGCAGAGCTTCAGTGTTCACATTTATCGCTTCTAAAGACTTTTTTTTTTTTTTTTGCCTAAACACACATTGCTGGCTATAAATTTTCAAAAACAGAGAACATGCTGTCAGCACATCTGCTGATGTGTTTCCCCAGGTGGTGGGAGAGAACAGGAGACAAAACAATACACAGGGATGTTTGTCCCACACGCCTCATTCTGCTCTCTTGTTGTAACAACAGAGCAAAGATCCAGGTCTGTGATTTCATTAAAAATTCGGTTGTGCATCATTTGTCTGCCTTTGTTTAGTTATGCATCACTGAGTGTGTTAAAGGGCAGGTAGAACAGCTGAGGCATGGTGGCCTGCCACTAGCTTTATTATAATATCCAGTAGACTTAATTTTTAATGAGTGCCACAGGAGATTGGTTTATACCTCTAAAACAGTTCTTAGACATCAATCACATACAGACAGGATAGCACCAGCAAAGTAGAAATGATATCTAATGTGCAACTCCTGAAGAATATTAATGAATATAGCAGACAAAAAACAACTTCATTAGTAAATCTTGTTTAAACCAGGCCAACACAACACCCACTTTGCATGTTTAATATATTTTCTCACATCAATCAACCAATCAATTAAACCTGATTTGTTTAGCACCTGTCATGCAAAGTGCAAAATGCTTCACGCACTGCCAAAGTGAGCAAAATGTGATAAAACAAAACAAATAAGATAGGATATGCTTTATTTTAGGGATATTTGATTTTCACTGGGAAATATATGACTGTACTTTGAAGATCTCCCTCATGCCAAACTGCTGTTAAAGAACTGCGCGTAGTTGTGGTAGACTTGGTTTTATGCAGTTTGCACTTGAGCACATTTATTGAGCTGTAGTTGTCTTTGGCTTTGCATATTTCTCCTGTTAATACAGCAGCATCCAATCTCACAGCCTGGCATGTTTTATTGGTCTGATGCCTGATAGTTAGTAGAGTATCCCTCTTCTTTTTGTTTGTTGTTTAATGGTGATCCATAAACAGCTTGTAGGTGCATTACTGGGCCCTTTCTGGCAGTAGTAGGGCATTACATCCTACCAAGTGCCAATAAAAATGACAGAAAAAATATATTTTATACATAAAACTGTTGCATAAATTGTTTGAATAGTAGAAAATGCCCATGCCCATCTAAACATACAAACTGGGAAATTCCTGTGTCACAGCAGGCAAAACAGTAAGCACAACCTATAAAGCTAAATTAAAAAAAAGAAAAGAAATAAAGGAGCTCAATAAAAAAACTAAACACAATAAAAATAAAAATATAAATAATTGTAAATTAGCAAAGGGCACAGCACAGCAAATATCAGTTGAACCTTAAGTGGCTCTGCATAACAGACTGGAAGGTGTGCAAGGACAGTGCAGGGTTAAAGTAAACAGTGTTCAGTAACTTATAATAAATTAGAGAAAACAAAAAAATAAAAATTTTAAATTGCCTGAAAGTGCGATAAAAACACAGGAATAAAATTAAGAGCAATTAACAAAAAAGCTAATAATCATAGTAAAATGAAATTAAATATTAAATAAAATAATGCTGGATGAAGGACACATAAAAGACAAACTAATTAATAAGCCAAACCGAAAAAATAGAATCAAACTTAAATATAATAAAGTGAAATGCGAGGCTGAAGAGGTAGGCTTTAATTTTATATTTACCTATTTCAACACTTCCAGCTGCTCACATGTTTTCTGTTTTTCAATAGAGGATAAAACCATATTTGGATGCATCTGTGGAGGCACTGCTCTATGCTCTGAGCCTCTGGGTGGGGCTTTCCCCTGGCAGTGGACTGACATTTGAGGGCCAGTGTTGCTAGGAGACTGACTGCAGCCCTGCAGCCTATGACACAAGTTATGTTTCCACCCCCTTTTCACCAAGCTGTATTATAGTTATAGTTATAGTCATAGTCTCAGGCCAGCTGCAGAGTACATGATATCATAATAATGGATCTTTTTGTCTGTATGTATGGTTGCCTGAGATACAGCGCTTAGCACTGTCGCCTCACAGCAAGAAGGTCCTGGGTTTAAATCCACCTGCTGGCTCGAGCCAGTTTGCATGTTTGCCTGCCTGAGTTTACCCTGGGTACTCCAGCTTCCTCCGGCAGTCTGGAGACATTCATGTTAGGTTAATTGATGTGAATGTGAGTGTGAATGTTTATTGGTCTCTCTGTGTTGGCCTTGTGATAGACTGGTGACTTGACAACCAGTACTGTGTATGTGTGAATTTTCTTAGTTATCTTTTTCCTTCTCATATTATTCTTTTCCCAACTCAAAACAGCTACCATCACAGAGATGGAGGCAATTCATTGTTTTCTGCTTGTTATTAGTTGATCCTTCCCAAGTCCTTAGTGACTACAAAAATGTATGTCTATATATTTGCCTGCACTAATATGAATATTGTTCAGCTATAGTCAGACTCCTTTTAGAAGCAAGGCTCACCATTTTTAGTCATCTGGAAACACTCCCTGGCACTTATTTGAACAGCTATTTTGAAGCGCACACAGAATCACTGGCCAAATCTGATAAAAACTGCTTAACTAGTTTTACTGACTTTGCCTCAAAATATATTTTAAAAAGCTTTTTTCCCCGACCTAGAAGTTACACCACCATCTCTGCTGTTGATATTGGATATCAGGATTCTTTTTGATCTCTCTCATATTTCTCTAAAATAGTCTAACTAGTTTCCTCTGAAACTGGTTAGTTCTTCTGTGAAAGGATGGCTCTATAGTGTAGTGGTTTACACATTCAACTAACAAGCAGAAGCTCCCCACTTTGATCCTGGGAGGAGACAAAAATTCCTGCTGTGGTGATCCCTTGTGAATAAGGGAGCAGCCCAAAGTAGATTTGGTTTCTTCTGTGAAAGGTCAAATAGAGGTTTTTATGGCTTCCATCTGAATCGGACCTGTAGAAAATCTAAAAACATCTGATCTGAGAGGAATCCCAGCAAAGCCAGATGCTTGTATAGGCTTGTAGACCACAGACTGTATATAAAGGATGGACATAGCCACCATCCTCCATTGGTTTGCGAAGTCAGATTTTGAAACCTCAATATTAGTAACTTAGCTCTCACTGGGTTTTTTTTTTGGCCCAGGAGCATCCATATTTAGACAAGATGGTGGATTGCTACATTATCAGCTAATGCTAGCTAGTCTGGTTAGCGAGCTTCATCCATAGACTGTATGGTTAGTTACGTCTAACATGTAAAATCAAATCCTGGAATATTACTAACCAAAACTAAAGCACAGACTAATATTTGCTGGAAATTTTCATTTAAAATACTACAGAGGGCACCAAAAACACTCAATTCAATTTCATTTATGTAGCGCCAAATCACGACAGTCACCTCAAGGTGTTTACACACAGGAGAGAGGTCCAGATCAGTAAGTCCAGGTAGCTGACATCTAGCAGCTCCTTATCAGCACACCTATCAATGAAAAGGGCCACACCTCTATCTAACCCTTTGATAAATTTAATTAATAATTTAAAATTCTGATTAATGTTATTACAGCATCTTCTATATAATGGGTGGCTCCCTTAGCATAATGGAAGGACAGGAATAGCGTTAATCGTGCTTCTGACATATGACTTAAACTGACAAAACTCTCAGTCATTTACCCTTTACCCAACATTTACCCAAAGTAAGTCATCAAATCATCAAGTCACAACTATAAGGCCAACTTGGACTCTGTGGATAAGACACACTTGGAAGAATTTTGAAAAAACCACTCCTTCAGTCCATCACCAGGCCAGACTGAGATTAGAAAAGGAAAATAAAAAAATAAGAAACAACAGCTTTATAACAATGAGTCAGAGACACTCATGTTATTTGGCATAAAAATTCTCCACTGAAACTTTACCAGACTTTATACAAAGAAAGGAAGCACAACAATACTAAACTAATTTTAGTCAAAGTGGTACTGGGGGGCATTTTCACTGACATAGCCATGGTTTAGGGTTTGGCAGCAGTATACTGTATTTTAACATCAGATAGAGCCTGGTCAGTACATATACCCCAAAGCATGTGTACAACCATAACTACAGTATTTCACTAAACATAGTTAGTTACATTCCTCCACTGACAAAAAGTTTATTGTTTGGATATAGAGTCTATAAAAGAAGAAGAAGGAACTTGTGAAATGCCTTTACACCAAAGACAGCAGCTGAAACGGTGCCAGAGAGACTTCAGAGTCTGACACCAGGATTGACAGTCTAAATACAGTCAGGAGTTTTATCAGGAATCTTTTAAAAAGTCAGTATTTAAGATGGAGAGGAAGGGCCCCCTAAATAAATCTCCACCTCAGGCTCTAAAACAATGGGGATTGTTCCAGGTGGTTATAGTCCTCGATTCCCAGTCTTTTAAGAAGTTATTTTTGTGAGCTATCTCTGTGACATTTTAAAGTTATGTAGCGTGCACACACACACACACACACACACACACACACAAAGAAAAGAGCATCTTCTGTTGGAGCCTCCTGAGATTCATAAAGTTAAGCACTGACCATCTGCTGGAGTATATGTGTGTTTGTGTGTGTGCGTCTTTGTGAAAAGTTTTATGGCAAGAAAACTCTACAAAACTTCACCTCGAAGTTTCAAAAGAAGGAAACTAAAATCCGGCTGTACTTTCTGAAAAGTGGCAATCAATGTGTAACTGGGCAAAACTATTCACTGCATCATTAAAGCAGGCATTTATTTAGAAGCAAAAGCACAAAGAGGCCTGATGACCAGTGTATTAACTTCCCAAAAGTTACCTAACTGTCATAAATTTTTGTAATAAACCATCCCAGGATGTAATAATAGCCTACCTGTGCCAACAGGTTTCCTTTATACTGCATCTTGCTACATCATCCTGCCAGACACGCTTGTTATTTAAAAGAAAGTGTCATAAATGTCACAGAAAGATATTATTAGAGGCCTGACAGATGATTTTATTCTACTATAGAGAACATTTAACCACGCAGAGAGGTTAACAAGACAAATCTGATATTCAGACTCAATGCTCCTAGGTATGAAAAAAACCCACACAAAAAAGATAAAAGGGTTGCATTGTTTGATGTACCAGTGAGACATGAAATCCAACAATCCACAGAGCCAGGAGTTTTAAGGCTTATAGATGACAAAATACTGCACAGTAATACACAAAGCTCACTTCACACAACAGTCAGGTAAACAGTGGAAAAATAGCTGGATGCTAGAGCTGCATTTGCCTTATTCATTATGTATAATGAATAAGGCAAATATCACATAACCAAAGCTTCCAAGGTTCAGCTAAAGCTGAGTCAGCAGATCAAAAATTTATAGATAATCTGGAAGCCATGAACAACGATACAAGAGCCAATCCATCTGGTGTACAAAGAGATATTTCAGAGGATTATTGAAAATCTTGACATAAAGGCAGCATGATTCATTCTCTGGAAAGGATTTCACAACCACTTATCCAACTAGCAAGAGGCAGCGTACATCCTTAACAGTTTGCCAATCCATCACAGGGCTAACATAGAGGCAGACAGACAACAGCGTACACTTACATTCAAACCTACAGCAAATTTAGAAACACCAAAACACCAGTAAAACCAATATATATATATGTCTGGACTATGGGCGGAAACCTACACAGTTTAAGGGAAAACACACAAACTCCACACAGAAAACTGAGCAGCAAAACCACAACCAAACTGCTGTTAGATGACAGTGCTAACCACTGCACCACTGTTCCTGCTGTGCAGTTCAACGATAATTAATAAAGTTTGGTAGTTGTTAAAGGTATTTCAGTTTTGGTTAACCAAAACTCCCTTCCACTGAGCCACAAACCTGGCTTCAAATGTACATTACAGTGAAGAGTTTCATGTAAACAGTGGATCATGGGTCAATTGGCCCAGAGGTGAACTTCTGCATTTAAAAATGCCTTCAGTTGTATTTTATGTGTGATTTATGTGAATCCCACAGTCCAAAGACATGCTTTGTTGGATAATTGGTGATTCTAAATTGTCCGTGGATGTGGATGTGGATGTGAGAGTTTGTGGTTGTCTAGCTCTCTGTCTACACTGTCCAGGGTATACCCTGCCTTCACCTTGTGACATCTGGGAAAGGCTTCAGCACCTCGGTGACCCTGAGTTAGATAAGTGATTAAGATAGATGTATCATGTCACTGTAAAGCCATCAATTCTTGCCTATAGGTGTTCCTGACATTTGGGGGCCTCTTTGCTGGTGTAATTGTCATAACAATACTAACCAACCATCACAAGCCAAGCTAGCTGAGCTCTGATTAGCAGTTGGTATTAGCCACGCTAGCTGCCTGTTAGTAACTTTTTTCATATGCAACTGGTTGATTATAAACCGCACGGATCAACTTCTACATGTTGATGCTGAACTGCACCATTGACCACTGAGGATATTTGCATAATGTGATTTCATTGGCTAACTGCCATGCTGGATTATTTGAATAAACGTGATTTGGCTGACACCTGTAACGATGCTTCAGAGGTTGAATTTCTCTCAACTTTCAGCACAAGCAGTGTGAGTAAAGTGAAGCAACGGATCGGCAATGTGTGACATCGCCCCATTCAAAGTGAATGAGAAGAGAGAGTGCTGAAGCCTGAAGTGCATACATGCGAGTCCTGCCTCTGAGATGGAGCAGGTGATTCAGTTATGCTGCTATAGGCTCAGGGTGTTGGGGGACTTCATGATGCACTGAACCCATCTCCTTCACTCTGCTCTTTTCAACCCCCATGTGTTTATATGCAACTATTTCATGTCATTAACTTTTGTCTTCTCCCTCCTGTAGTTTGTGATTTGTCTTGTTTGTTGATCACGCCCTCTATACACTCTTTTTTCTCTTTTCTTTCCCTTCACCCCCCCAAATGTTTGAGGCAGATGGCTGCCCTTCCTGGAGCCTCGTTCTGTTAGAGGTGTCTTTGTCATAATGGAGGAATTCAGACCCAAATTCAGACTGCAGACAAACTGAAAGGTCAATTATATTCTATTTATATAGCGCCAAATCACAACAACAGTTGCCTCAAGGTGCTTTATATTGTAAGGTAAAAACCCTAGAATAATAGAGAAAACCCCAACAATCAGGCGATTCCCTATGAGCAAGCACTTGGTGACAGTGGGAAGGAAAAACTCCCTTTTAACAGGAAGAAACCTCTGACCAAAGGTGAGAACTGACCTTTAATGGAGTTCAAAACAAAATTCCAAGAGGTGCAAAAACCAACAGGAATCCAAAATAAGTCAAACACAAGGGTGAACAAACAGATGCTCTGACACAGGACAAAGGACTGACTGAGGCTTAAATACACACAAAAGGGTGATTGGGACAGAGTGGACCGCTGAAACTACTCGGGAAAAACAAGACAGGGGAAGCGAAACTAAATACAATGCACACGAGACAAGAAACTATCAAAATAAGACAGGAAATAACTAAAACATGAGAAAACCTTACACAGACAGATACTTAACGAGACACAGGAAACACAGGGGAGGTAGGATAAGCTGAAAGCTCAAGGACTTAAATATAGCCTACAAAGAAATTAAAAAACTGAAGCACATAATCAAAAACATACAAGAATATAGAAAATTATGAATAAAAAACTCTTAACTAAGGACTAAGAACAACAAACTCAAAACACTGGGTCAAAAGACCCAGGACCATGACACTTTTCATTATAAAGGGGAGTTCTTCATCCCCACTGACCCCAAATGCTTGCATACAGAAGATCTTCTGACCAAGTCTTTACCTTACTGTACAAAATAAAGGGGTGTTGTTGTGCACTGTCCTGATATAAAGAAAAAATAATTAAACAGAATATTATTAATCAGGAAATGTTTACTGAGGTCATAGATCAAGGGAGGCAAAAGGTCTTTTCCCAATATACTTATATCCAGTTTGGCTTATTTTTCCAACTGGAGTCACTGTAACCTACCGACCATTGAAAATAATGCAGTTTTAAGGCATTTTGGCAGTGATTTCACTTTTCAGCTATGCCCATCTTTTATATGCATCTTTTTTTGTTCTGGTTTTAGCAAGTGCTGCTGTGCAATTGTCCCCACTAAGCAGGTATGACATGACTCAGCAGGCACAAAAAAGCTCTTCACCCTGCGCCCCGCAGAGAGCCTCAAAACATAACAGAGAGCAGAGCTCACTAGTTGAACTATAGCTTCCTGTTGCCAGTTCTCTAAATTCATCTGCTGCAGGGACATCAGACACACTGCCCTCAGCAAATAGAAAATGTGTGAATTATTTCAAGTGATTTCACCTGGTTCTTTACTCACCTTGATTTTTAATCAGATTTGAATGCAAGCAGAAAACAGTTACCCTCAGTGACATATAGATCTCGCCTGACAGTCTTTAAATTATCACCACCGTCCACTTCATATGTGCAAGGCCACTTACACAGCATTTATAAAATATGCTGAAACAGAAGCAGATTGCAGCTTTATGCAGTTCCATTTAAACAAGTTCTCAGTGACTCATTTTTTAAACATACAGTATATGCATGATGGCTGAGATTTATGACATTCACTTTGTACAAGTAAGCAGCCTTAGCTTTCCAAGTTTTAATGGGTTTCATATTCCCACCTGCCAAAACTATTTTAGTGTCTGTATATATATGTAGCTGGGATAGAAGATGAATAAAATTGAAAATACTGCTGCCAGCACTAACTTAATAAATCCCACCACAAGGAGCAAATTGACATTTGTATAAAGAGAGCGTGACACAACATTACTTTTTCTGTCTCAAGACTTACAGGTATTATATTTCTAAAATTCTGACCTTTTATCAGAACATGTCGTGCTGAGATTTTTATGACGCAGAAACTCCTCAGTAGCAGACAGTGCTGATCTAAATGTAATATTTTTAGCCTGAAAGCCTGTGTGGTGTGGTATGCTATTTTATTAGAGATGCTAACTGAAAAGAAACAGCAGTGACTTTATTGTGTTTCTTATCAGTGCTGACCTCGACTCATCAAAGTAAAGTGCCATGAAATGTATTATACTAAGTACATTGTATGCTTTGCCTTAACTTGTCTTATGTCTTATATTGGGTCAGCAAAATAAAGAGCTAAGGTCTCACAAACCCAAATGTGACCCCAAGCTGTGGTAGGATAAGAAATCCAGGGTACATTCAAGGAATAATACATTCATGCAGTAAAGGAGACAGTCCTAGGACAGCATTTCTAAGACTCTAATACCTGAAATGCACTGAGGGCAGAACTGACCTAGTCACAGTAGTTTGAAGGAAGCTGCATCAAGCTGCACAGGGTCGATGAGGAGGGCAGGAATTCACATACAGAAATGGCTTAGAGCATCCAGTTAGTTTTCAAAATAAGACTGTACAGACTAAACACTGGGTTCTGAAATGTTCTGGGAGAACTTTGTACAGAGTGCAGTCATTAAACTTTTAGCTCACCTGTCTCATGTAAGGAACATATATCATTTGCTGTTGTAAAGTGATCAGTCCTGTCTCCATGTTGGGGATGATTTATTATATCTAATCAATAAAGTTACTGCTGTTGTGCCACATTCACAAAAGTGTCCAATTCTCGCTTCATGGACAATCATGAATGGATCCTGCAAGTATATCAAACTCAGGAGACTTTTACAAACAGTTGGAAGCAACAATCTTACTTCAGTTCCTCTTAATGTTTTTGCCAAAGCTCGGGTTATTTTTCTTACAGGTTGCTCTTCAGTATTTAGAGAGAAAACTGAGTTCTGTGGGCAGAAAAAACAACAAAAAACTTTTTAACATATATAACTTTTTTATTTTCTTTTTCAAAAAGCACCTTTAGGGCTTTCTCATATTTTCTTTTACATTAGTTTGGGGAGTGTGAGATTTCTAGACAGACTGAGCAGGTGTCAGCACCTGTGAGAGCTGGCACCCCCTTTTTTTTTCTTTTACACATTAATGTTTAGAGCATTCATGCATGAGAGACACACACAGCCATAATCATGTGTGTGCCGATCTATCAGTGTGACAAACATGAATGTTAGGCCCAAGTGTGGCCCAACTTGCCATCATGACTTACAGAAAAGTGACCAGAAAGGAGTGCATGTGTGAAAGGAGGCAATTCCCCTTCTCCTGTAATTGTAGTGTAGGTGCAGTAGGGTTAAGATGTTGATTATTTAGATGTAATTTTTCATGGTTGGCAAAATAAACTATACAAGGTGTCATCAGAAAGTTGGCCTGTAAAAGAAAAAAAAAAAAAAAAAAAAAACAAATTTAAAAAAAAAAAAAAAAAGG
>VUQS01028161.1:0-11577 GCA_015108495.1 Heterochromis multidens | reverse complement strand
TACAAGGTGTCATCAGAAAGTTGGCCTGTAAAAAAAAAAAAAAAAAAAAAAAAAATCTGATTTAACTACTGAAGTTACAAGGTCAACTCCCATATGCTCCCATTAACCCATATGCTCTAAACCACCAATCCGAAGCCCAACCCAGGGACCCAGCATCAAAGTATCAAAGTAGAAGCCACACAAAGTGAATTTCAATATATAAAAGTGTATTGGAGACACAAAGTAAATCCAAGACAACCAAAGAAAATCTCCTTGCCAGGGAAGTTCAAACAGAAATATTCACAAAAATAATGAATACTTCTTACTACTACTACTGCTACTACTGCCAAAAAAATAAATAAATTAAAAAAAAAAAATCAAGGCAACTGAGACAAGTTAGACCAGTTTTACAATAAACCTCTACACTCTACTGAAAATAAATTAGATAGTGCAGAACTTTTAAGTATTTTAAATGGCTAAAAGAGTCTCAGCATGTGTATGTGGAGTGAGTCAATGTGGCTGTTATTTAACTAGGCAAGTCTTTAAGAACATATTTTTATTTACAGTGGCAGCCTGTAAAAAGGCAAAGGATCTTGAGAAAATGGGATTATGACTAAAAATAAAGAATAAAAGGGTAAAAGAACAGCAGCACACAATACACCCACGCGGAGCTTTTAATAAAAATAAATAACAATACACCTTTAGTTAGGTTTTCATTATGTTTGTGAAATTTCCTGCTTTAAGATTGTAAACAATACCTAAACACATGAGTGTGCAGTGACTTTTACAGAAAGGCAAGTGCAGATGAAGACGCCCAATTATCTGTGCAGGCTTTCATGTGCTAAAGGAGTTATAAAAAGTTTATGAAAAGTTGCTTCACACTATGCTCTAACTCATCTACATCAAACTCAGGCCAAGGCAGTTATTAAGAGACAACTTAACAGTTGATATTATACATCAGTGCAGTTTGCTTTTTTACGTGCTAATGCTCCCTCTGTTTTCACATACATCTGCATGTGTGTGTAAGTGGAAGCTTACCACCAGTCTCACACCAAAAACCACAGGTTTATCCACAATGCACAAACAACCCAAATAAGCTGCAGGCCTCTCAGCTTGCACAGCTCCAGCTTCTCTTACACAGACGCGCCCATGAAAATGACAGAAACTTGTAGTTAAGCTAGCTTCCAGAGAAAAAAAGCCATCTGCTGCCACAAGATGACAGTAATTTACAGTATCTGTGCAAACAGGCAACATGAGATCCTTTATGGGACAGAATACTCTGCAAGGGGAGAGATCCCCTTCACTTGAGTATGTTTTAATTGATGTATATTTTTAGATTTCACCGGGCAAGCACTGCCCGTTTTGCTTGCCCTGATGGAACGCCCATGCCTAAACATCAAACATGTAGGTCATTTGTCTCAATGGGAGGACACACATATGGAAAGTGTTTGTGCTCAATTAGCAGGCATCTCTTCCCTGCTCTAGTTGTGATCATCACAATAAGAGACGATAATGGAACTTGACAGATCGCTGGATGCGTTGTTTGAGTCTGATTCAGACTAACTCACCATGAATATACAAAGAGCTGTACGCTTGCCATCAAAGACAGAGCAGCCAGTCACATGCCAGAATTGTGTTGAATCATCTGTATTGATACTGTGTGAGAATGTCATGCCTGTTTCACTTGAAAAGGACAGGCTCCTATCTGCTTTCAGCACATTGCTATGACTGTTCTGCTATATGTTACAGCAGGAGAGATAAGAACAACTCCCACAATAGTTCAGAGCTTCAGCGGGTGACAAGTCCACGTAACTTGGTCTAGATATCTAAAATTAAGGGGTAAAATTCCAGACTGGCTTGTCATCATCGTTTATCTACAACAGAAGGGCATCACTCTAAGCAAGGTCCTGCAGCTCTGTATAGCAGCAGACATCACTGACTTAGTAAAAGCACAGCTGTGAGTCAGAGGTGTGATGTCAGCATAAAGTGCCATATGGAGTGAGGGAGAAGAGTATGTCCCTGAGCCGCTGAAGTAAATGAGAAAAAATAAGCTCATTAATGGGGTAAATAAAGTCTCCAACGACAGCAGCTAATGGGTTAATGTAATTTTATTATGCTAATAAATCTCAAAGGGATCCTATGCTGTACATGCATACTGCTGATAATGACTCACCGGAATGGATTTACGAATTAGACCAAAAAAAAGAAGATGCCAATATTACTTTGCATTCTAAGTGCCTCACTGACTTGAATTCATCTGTATGGATTTCCTGTGCAGTTTTCCTCGAGACAGCAAATTACTGTAACGTGGCGAGATTTCATTAGTTTTATTATAAATGGTGATAGTGAACAAAAATCAGTGATGTAAGCCTCAGTGAGCTTATTTATGACACAAAGTGGGATCAAATTACATTTCAGGGGAGTCTACTGTGTACTGTGACATGCTTAAACAGCTCATACGCGGACACCCAGTTTTATTTTCTCTCAAATAAAATAAGTGAACAACACTAGCCTTTTCTTACATTTATGGTGTTTTGCTTTTATTTACATACGGTATGTCCTTTCAAACATAAGTCTAACTGTCTTCCATTTACCGAAGAACTGCACAGCATAAGAAAAGTGTATCTTAGTCATAAAACATTCGTAATGTCTTGTATATATTTATACAAATAAAATGCCCAGAATAAGAAAGACATATGGAGACAT
Source organism: Heterochromis multidens (assembly GCA_015108495.1). Classification (NCBI taxonomy): domain Eukaryota; kingdom Metazoa; phylum Chordata; class Actinopteri; order Cichliformes; family Cichlidae; genus Heterochromis; species Heterochromis multidens. The sequence goes on along the minus strand of VUQS01028161.1, from coordinate 8,892 downwards.
ATTTAAGTGTGCAGTAATCCTATATGCAGGCATATGTTGCTGAATCCCAGCTCCGAGTATGAATGGCAAATGCAGGCACATAACTTTAATTAACATGAATTAACATAATGGAATTGCCTCAGAAACTTCATAATCCTCTGGACCGAAGTGACGGCTAAACAGAGAAGCACTGAGACAAGACTCAAAGCTGCTGGGAGAAAGAGAAAAAACAGTGGTATTATTATGGCCTCTCAAAAGAGATGTACAGAAGGAGATCATGAAGCAGTTTAATGCCAGAGCATCCTCCCAGAGAAGCTAGGAAGAAAGGTAAAAGAAAATGGTCTGATTTAGAAGTGCTCAGTAAATGGTGCATTGCAGCCTGCAGAGAGAAAGGATGTGAGGGTCTGAGGAGAAGACCGTAGGCGTGCTCTCCCAAACTGCTGCCTCATCGCGGACGTGTCAGTTCCTGGCAGTGATCCAGTTGAGGACCGTGGCATTACGCTTAGTGCTGAAGCTATACAGCCACTGAGCCGACTGCTGCAGAGGGACAGGCCTTTACTAGATTGTGGGTTCGCTCCTCTACTCTCATTTTCTCCTTGCTACATCAGAGACTTTTAAGCTTTTATGGCTTAATTGGAGCCAAAGAGCATCATCAGGCTATTAACTTAAATGTATTGTAGTTAGTTTTGTATCACACTTAAACACATAAGGACCCACATTAAGTGAGGTATAAATATTTAAAGCTACATCGGTTTTCCAGGTGCCACTCATGACTGTGTGTTTTTAATGAAGCACATGATTTACAATCTGTGGAGTGATGGAGAGTTTGTTGAGCAGAGTGATATGATATCCTAATAGACAGCCTCTGTTCCTTTGACCCACAGCTTAGGGGACAGGAGAAGAACAGCCGTCTGGTTGGGGGCTGCTCACCCCACACAGGAAGTTTATTCAAGGCTTTGTCATTCTACAGTGTCAAATACTGTCCTTCTGTCGCATGCAGAGAGTGATGACTTTTGGTTTTGGTGCTTTTATGCACTGGTCATGGAAATGTTTACATGCCTGGAAATAATGGGCCTCTTTTAAAGAGCAGAAGAGTAGGATGTTAGAGGGGTGGTGGTGGAATAGTAAGTCACAAATTTGAGAACTTCCATTTGGGACACCTTGTGTATATCTGTGAGGCGTAATGTCTTTGAGACAGCAGTATTTGATGCTATAGAAATGGCAATGGGCTGGTATAATTGTAAGAAAATAAATATTAACTTGTACTTATTGGCGTCCTCTCTAAAATAGTGAAACCGCACCAAACAGAGTTTAACTGAATTCTGAGGCAGAACAAATCAAAGGTTGTTCTTTACACCAAATGGTGCACCTAGATATGATTAGCAAGTCATTCATGAATACTTCCTTAATAGCTCTAAAGCAGTCCACACAAAGGTCACTGTAGGAAGAAAAGGAATTACAGCAGGAAGGAAAGTAATATTCAGAGGATAAAGTCAAAATGTGAATCTTCTCTTGGAATATTTGCATGGAGACGCACTTGTTTTAGTGCTCCAGCCTAAACTGAGATGACTCTACAGAAAGGAATTGATTAACAGTCCAATTCCTCTTATGCATTCATGGCTGGGACATCAAAGTTTTGCTGTGTAGGTGGACACACTGATGATCTTGTTACAAACACAAGAACAACAAAACAAATTGTGCAGAAAATATGTTTGAAGTCCACGACGACAGGAAGTCTGATGATCGTGGAAAGTGTGATTGAACAGCCCTCACATTCACCTGGGTCTTGTTTATCCTCACCTGATGAGAAGTGAAGCGGTGTCACTCTCACTTCCACGCACAAACTGTCTGAAGTACTTGACTATAATTGCCAATAAACAGCACCTTGTGAAATGGACTGAATTCATTTTTCTTGCCTCTTCAGCCATTGTCCTCTGGCCTCTCCTTATTTCTCCATCTGGAGAACTCATCCGCTCTCGCTTCAGGGGCTTTTCAGCTTTATCTCATGGATTACATGGTGCTGCAGAACCTCAAAACCATGTCCTTCACCAGATCTCTGTATTACAGTTTTAAAGTTTGACTCTATGTGCTTTGATTCCTCAAGAAATTACAAAGTATGATAAAATTGCCTTCTGTCAAAATGACGTGTTTGGCTTCTTTTCAGATGTGGGAGTAAGATCGTTATGAATGCATTTTTAGCAAAAATAAATACATAAAAAAAACTGTCCCTACCAGGAAAAAAAAGAAAGAACTCTGTGACATGAAAATACATTTTGACATTTTTGTGAGTGGCAACAATTCTGTAAGAATCTGTTAACCACACAGTGCTGCATTTGTCGTCTGTGTGTGTGGCACTCATTACTTCTGGAGGTTGTTGATAATTACCATCAGAGCTCCAGGGAGGGTGATTATTTCATCACAATTTTACTGTAATAAAAACAGCATTTTGGAAAAAAAAAAAAAAAGTAGTGTTCACTGTAATTTGCTATTGTTATGCAAAATCTTCTCCCAAATGCATCTGCGTGCATTTTGCTTAGTGCAAATACCGAGCCCTGTGGAAAACACACAGATGGGAGAAATTTATTTTTTAAAATATTTCTTACATAAATGAGGCTCTCAAGCAAATAAACCTGCCATGGGAAGAAAAGATGCTAGTTAGTTATTAAATACAGTGTCTCTCAGCATTTTCTCTACACAGTGGAGCAATGTGTTCAGTTTTTAAAAAAAATAAGTCAGGAAATAAGTAATCATTTGTAATGACCAAAACAGTTTTTTTTTTCCCAATACATAACACATATAATACATATATGTACAGTTGTGATAGATGTGGCAATTCCAGTGGACAGCAACATCAGGAAGAAGGAGCACAAGAAAACAGAAGTACCAGGGGCTGAAGGAACAACTGGAGCAGATGTGAAAGGCAAAGTCCAAAGTGGTCCCAGTGATAACAGGAGCATTAGGAGCTATAACCCTGAAACTGGATGAGTGACCAAATTTATTAGACCACCTGTCATTAAAACAAGAAAACGCAATTTAAAAAAAATCAGTTAAAAACTTGTTTAAAACTAAAAATGACTGAATTCACTGAACTGAATTCATGTTTTTATACCCATTCAACCACTAAAACAAACTTTTCTGTTCAGGAATGCAAGTAAATAACTGTAATTTGGCATCTTAATAAAAATTATGATGTGCTTTACAATTTTTTTCTGCTTTTTTGTAAAACAGTAAATTTGAAAATTCATGGATAACAAAAATTATATTTTAACATTAAAAAAAATATCATTTTGATTGAAGAGCTTGTGCATACTGGTGGATTAACCATTACATGAAGCATTATTTTGGTAAATATTTGTTATTTTATCATAAAATTTTTTGGCCATAGTTTCTTTTTGTTTTTTTTGTTGACATGTTCATGTAAATAAAACAAAAAACAGGTGTTTTTAGATGAGCATTACATGTCAGTAAACACTGTACACATACACATGGTTAACAGTGCCATACAGAGCTTACCAAGATATGTCTACTGATATTTACTCCACAAAACCTATGAGCAGTAGGTCTACTACAATACGACACTATGAAGACAAAAGTACTGGGCCACCTACACATTACACCCACAGGAGCTGCTCAGCCATGGAAACCCATGCCATGAAGTTCCTGGTACACATTTGTTGTGCTGATATTACCACCAGAGGAGGTTTGGAGCTCTGCAGTTAATGAGTCAGCAGAGTGTTGGCAACTTTTACACACTGTGCCTCAGCATTTGGCGACCCTGCTCTGTAACTTTACATGGTCTGCCACTTGTGTGGCCAAGTTGCTGTGATTCCTAAACGCTTCCACTTTGCAATAATACCACTTACAGCTAATCGTGGAATATCTTTGGAGGGAAGAAATTTCACCAAATGACTTGTTGCAATGTTGACTTCCTATCACCACACTCTTTCACAAATGTTTGTAAAGGCAGACTGCATGACTAGATGCTTGATTTTATACACCTGTGGCAATGAGACTGAAAACACCTGAATTCAAAGATGAAGGGACATGGCCCGATACTTTTGTCCAGTTACTATTCATTGAGGCTGAACTGCCCTTTGGACACTTTGAGTGTAATATCTATACTTTTTCAACATTTTGCTTGTTATTTTATGGCTAAATAATGTAAATTTGGGGGTTGGGTTAACGGCCAGTGCTAGTATGTCTTTATCCTTTCTTACATTGTGTGAAAATGCATTGTGGTAACAATGACATGTCATTTCATGCTGTCAGGCTGATTCGGAAATTTAATTAGTACTCTGACAAGCTCAGAGTACCACCAATCACTGGGAAAAAAGTAGATGGTGTTTAGCTAGTTAGCTAACTTACATAAATCAGTTTGTTTTTCAGTGTGACTAAAAGTAAACACAGTAATTAGCCACCCTGCCATTTTGCTAACTGCAATGGGGATACAGACTGAGCTAATGACCCTGCATATTCATCTGCACATGCACATTTGTTTGCATGTTTGAGAATGTGTAGAGCTCTTTACCATGGAGGTGGAGGCAGAGTGCAAAGTTAGGAGCCACATTAACAGGAAAAAGGGGCTGTAATAAACTAGAATTATCCTTTAAGTCGGGTCTTTCAGTTGAATGATTTTCAACTAGCAGCAGCCCCAATGTTGCTGTTGCTGTAAACAGTGCACAGTGAGACTGATCATGCTGAGTACCAGCGGATTACATGCATGCATCATTTCCTTGTAATCCTCTGTGCATATTGAGAACTGTAGCGACTGCTACAGAGGAAGAATTACAGGAAGGAAAAACTCAAAACGATGTCTCCTTTCGTGATATTCCTTTTTTCATAGGATATTTTAATTGCAACATATTATTGGAGGCATTGAGAGGTAGTTAAAGTGAATATTATAGTATATATAGATTTCTGCTCAGTCAAATTTATAGTTTCTTTATGAATATTTCTATTATTCATGGCAGCTTAAATTGGAGCAAGCATTTCCTTTCTTGAGAGCAGCAGCAGCAGTATATTTTTATGTTGGTCTTAACTAACTAGGTGCATTCCCTTAGGTCTTAAAGGAAGACTTTGGTGTGATAAGAAAAAGTGCAGAAGAGACACTTGCACTGCAGAAGTTGGAGCCATAAACTTTTTCCCCACAGAGAAATAAAGGATTTCATAAATTAGAGCACAATGAAACCGCTATGTGCACATGCACCTTCTTAAAAGACTCGCCTGTGGGATGAATGAGAAGAGAGCAAGTTTTTTTTGTTTTCTACATCTCTGACAGCTATAACTGCTTTAACAAGCAGGGTTGTTTATCAGCCCTGAGGAAGGCCTTCTCAAAACATAGGAAGGACAATTTTGGTCCTAAAGCTTGGCCTGTGAGCACATGCTTGACTGTGAGGTGTCTGATGTAGCGTATCAAATACAGGCAAGGCCCAGGGGGACTGGAATCGGCACGCTGCCACTTTAGGCACCTGTCCAAATGCCTGGCACACACTCACATAGTTTAGAGGTGCACCTCACTCGAAAGGAGATGATAACTGGTGCCAGGAAACAACCTGCATCAGAGATGAAAGTGCCAACACACTCAGTGAGATTCAGACTATATGTGACATAAAGCTGGGGAGGGGGAAAATTAGTGAGAAACCCCTATAAATCACAAGCAGAACAAGTTTCATCACTTAGTCTGTTTGCTTTGGACCCACGTGAGTTTACATGCACTGCTTTCATGTCTCTTGACTCTAATAGATGTTCACTGTCTAAGTCTGGACTGAACACAGATCTCCCTTTTGATAATCTGCCAGCTGAAGTGTGTCAGAAACAAACAAAAATACCTTCTCATACACGAGCAGCTCCTGAAAAGCGAAGCCAGCGCAGAGTGCCAAAACCTGCGGTTCCTCTAATGACCACTTGAGGTTGGCTCCAAAATAAGTAAGTCAATTCCAACTTTACAGCATTAAAAAATATGCTCATGGTTAATTTTGCCTTTCATACCTGTATGGAGGTGAAGTTTTGACAAATTTATATAAATAACCTGCCATTTCACCCACTCCTTGCCAGTTTGGTCTGACCTGTCAAAGTCAAACTCAAGAATAATGAATACAGCTTTGATTTTTGTGAAGTTTATGTCTTCTGCCTCATGTCTCAGGATCACAGCTTAAACCTGCTTGCCAGCAACTTCCTGCTAAACCTAACACCATCCAGATCAGCCACCTCAGTCCCCCTCCTGCCACCTCCATGCACAGCTTCTCTGCTTACCCCGTATACCAGCCAGTTACACTCCATGGCTCCCTCAACTCAGCCCTTGCCTCCAACCTTCCTTTGCAGCATTTTAGGCCAAGGTCCACACCAAGATTCAATAATAATAAAACCTATCTTGCTCACTGTGCTTGTCATCTGCCTTAGTCAATGAGACACATAGTATAAACTTAAGAGAAAAGTGTTAACTATAATGCAGCACATTTGTAATAGTAAAACATACTGTAGTGTGATATGATTATCACCTTTGAAATGTTTCCCCCGTTTCTTGGCTTTGGCCTTTCTTTAACAAGAGCATGAAGAAGCAGCACAGTTTGAAATTTATTACTACTTTAACTGGCCATTGATCTACAATAGTTTTTATACCACAGAATTCTATGTAGTTAAATCTTTGTATACATTTACAAGTCAATTAGTATTAGTATTAACAGCAAACCTTATCTGCATTCTTGATATATTTTAAGCATGCTGCTGCTGTTAATTTTTTTTAACACTATACTATTCAACATCAGTCACAACCTATTTATTGTTATATTCTGATGGAATAGAATAAATATTTCAAAATTAATTAGTATCTGACTACCAGTTTTTCTCTTTGTGATTTCAGTGATCCCATGATAACGGTAAGTAATCTTAATGACAAATTAATTTTAAGACTCTCAGATAGGACAGTAGGAGACTGACAGGTGATTATTAGTGATGTGAGTAACTGTGCTTCCTTACATTGCTCCCATAATAATTTAAAAACAAATATATGGTCCTTATTTTGTTTGACAGAGGCAGGAATTTCTTTTTCGTGCATGTGGAGAAATCTATTAAATTAGAACACAATAACACATCACATTTATATCGGGCAAGTTGCATTAAAACGTTATTGTGTATCATGTGTCATCAGGCATGTTATTGACAGGCATACACTACACCTGTTATTACAGGACGCTTGAGTAGAAATGTTAATGCATATTTATATTTTTACATATAAACACATTTGTTTTATGTGTTTTGTCTTTTACCTTGCAGTTAGTTATCACAATGATTTCATTATGTAAACCTCTAATAAAGCAGGAAAAAGAATAACATGTCACAGTTTTTCTGTGTCCTTTCCCCACTATTATCCTTGTATGCAGTCTCTGCTGCTGTGTGCTGTGAGATATAAAAAAAGTATGTACAGTTATCCCACTGACAGCAAGAGAGAAATATGGTTGACTTAATTTAGAAAGAACAATCTTATTATAACTACAGATTACAACAAATACAAAAATGAATCATACTCAAGCATCGCATTTGCACTTTTTTTTTTTCTTACTAACAAAGATCAAACCACTGGGAAACACTGGGTTTGGTTTTATTATTAAAAATAAGGAGTAGGTAAAGCTTGCAATGTAATGTTTAAGAGAGCAGACTCAGACAACTGACAGTTTTACAGAATTTATTGTAAACAAGGAATGAGGTCTCAGGAAACAGGAAAGAAGGAGTTTTCACAAGTGGAATAGGGTTGAAGAGTGGCAAAGGTGAGTTTGATAAGATTTTGTAATATTTGCAATCTCAGAGGAACTCAGAGGAATCATGCAGGTTTTGGTCAGGCAACTGGAGAGCAAACGAAAAAGCAAGGTTACAGGGTGAAAAATGTGAGAACAGGTATGAACCATTGGAAGCCCGATTATTACCATAATGACAACAATGATCAGCATAAGCTGGTCCTTAAATATCATGAGCCAATGAGACAATGTAGAAAAGGTGAGGGGGAGAAAACCCGGTAAAGAGACACTCCGCCCGTGGGCAGACCAGTGAGGAAATACCAGCCCAAACTCTGTCAGAGTGAGAGAGAAAGAGGAGAGAGGCCCAGACCAGCCAGGACCATAACATGCAAAACTCAGACAGCTGAGTCACAGGGTGAGGGTGCTGTCTCACTGCACCATGTCTTGTTTGAGTCTTCCCCTTGTGATACCTGTGCTGAATGTATCAGAGAGAGTTAGGAGAGAGGAAAAAAAGACAAAATGTTTCACACACCTGTGTAAATGCATCAGGAGATGAGGTGTGGTTTTAATTGCCCGACTTAAATTATGGAAATTAATTAGCTGATGGTGTTTAAACAAAGTATAAGTAGTTACTTTGTGGAATTTGTAATAAACAATATACAGTTGTGCTCATAAGTTTACATACCCTGGCAGAATTTGTGATTTTTTGTCTATTTTTCAGAGAATATGAATGATAATACAAAGACTTCTTTCACTCATGGTTAATGGTTGGGTGAAGCCATTTATTATCATACAATTGTGTTTGCCCTTTTTAAATCATAATAACAACATAAACTATCCAAATGACCCTGATCAAAAGTTTACATACCCTAGCTCTTAATACTGTGTATTACCTCCTTTAACATCAATGACGGCTTGAAGTCTTTTGTGGTAGTTGTGGATGAGGCACTTTATTTTCTCAGATGGTAAAGCTGCCCATTGTTCTTGGCAAAATGCCTCCAGTTCCTCTAAATTCTTGGGCTGTCTTGCATGAACTGCACGTTTGAGATCTCCCCAAAGTGGCTCAATGATATTGAGGTCAGGAGACTGAGATGGCCACTCCAGAACCTTCACTTTTTTCTGCTGTAGCCAATGAAAGGTCGACTTGGCCTTGTGTTTTGGATCATTGTCATGTTGGAACGTC